>CAKNXH010000449.1:56430-103967 GCA_932178445.1 Andricus quercusramuli
GAACTCAAAACTTCATGGAGATCGAGAATCTCGAATAATAAATTCCTTCGATTACTGGAATAACGTAAATTTAGTGATGCATTCGAGACGATTTCGAGAAAAATCGAGATTTTCTTGAAACCTGTTCAGGTGAACTCAAATCATCATGAAGATTGAAAATCTCGGTTAAAAAATGTCGAGATCTCGTGTCGAGAATTTCGAAAGTTTTTATTCGAGATTATTGATCTCCATGAAGTTTTGAGTTCACCTGAACATGTTCCCAGAAAATCTAGAATTTTTTCGAAAGCTGCTCGAATGCATCACTACGTAAATTGTGAGAATCACTTTTTAAAGGGAAACAAAATAATTTCTAGAGCTATAGGGGTTCGCAGTCCAACACAGGAAAATTGAAATTTTTATATCGCTCTGAAATACCAAATTTTTTAAAACAGCCCTCGTTGAAGTTGTAAATCTTCCAGAATTGGAAATTGAACTATAAAAATAATGAAAAAGAGAAAATATTTTTTTAAACTGAAAATCAACTGGTTCTTATTTCCGATCAAAATTTGATTTTTTTAGTTGAAAACTCTACTAATTGCTTGAAGATTTAATTATTTTATTAAAAACGTACCTTCCTGGTTGAAATTTTATCACTTTAAATGAAAATTCATAACTTTGTTTCAACATTGAACTATTTTGTTCAAAATTTACTTTATTGGTAAAAAATTAATTTTTCAAATGAAAAATTTAACTATTGCAGTTAAAAATGGATCATTTTAGCTGACAGTTAATCTCTCGGGAAGAAAATCTAACTATTTTCAGTTGAACGTTATACTTTCTGGTTGAAAATTGAACTTTCTTACTGATCATTAATTTTCTTTTCGTAATTTTATAACTATTTTGTTGAAGATTCTTTTTTTTTGCCAAAATACAAATTTATTTTGTTCGTTTGATATGAATTTTTCCAACTGAAAATTTAATCATTACAAATTTTTCGAAAATGGATCCGTTTTGGTTGAAAATTCAAAGGCTTGGTGTAAGCTTCATTTTCTTTAGTTGAAAATTCATTTCTTTGGTTAAAAATTTACATAATTTTTTAAAAATTCTTTCTTCTTGATAGAAAATTAATTTTCTTAATTGAAAATTTATCTTTTTGGTGAAAACTTCAGCCATTTGATTGAAAATTAATTTTCTTCTATTAAAAATTAATATTCTTGTTTATTAATTATTATTTATACTTAAAATTCATCTCCTTCATCAAAAATTGACTTATTTTGCTAAAAACTCTCTTTTTTTGTAGGTAAGTTTAACTGAATTATTTAAGTTGAACTTCTTCGTTGAAAATTATTTTTTATTTGAAAATTCAACTGTTTGGTTAAGAATTTACGTAATTTTTCAAAAATTCTTCCTTCTTGATAGAAAATTAATCTTCTTTATTGAAAGTTAATCTTTTTGGCAAAAACTTCAACTGTTTGATTGAAAATTAATTTTTTCTATTAAAAATTAATACTCTTGTTTATTAATTAATATTTATACTTGAAAATTCATCTCCTTCATCAAAAATTGACTTATTTTGTTAAAAATTCTCTTTTTTGTAGGTGAGTTGAACTAATTTCTTTAAGTTGAACTTCTTTGTTAAAAATTAATTTTTTATTTGAAGAGTCATCATTTTAATTGAAAACTTATCTCTTTAGTTGAAAATTAACATATTTTGTTGAAAATTCTTCTTTTCTTATCAAAAATTCATTAGTTTACATTATTAGTTGAAAATCAATTGATAGTAAACAATTTATCTTTTTGATTAGAAATTTAACTTATATATTTGAAATTCGTATTCTTCATGCAAATTGATTTTTTCGACTGACAATTTCACTATTAAATTTTTATGATCAAAATAATTTCCTAAAATTAAGATTTAACTATTTGATTACAAGTTCATGTATTTCATTGAGAAATTATCTCCTTGGTTGAAAATTAATCGTTTTAGTTGAAAATTCAACAAATTTGATGAAAATCTCTTTTTTTGTTGAGAATTGATTTTCGTGGTTGAGGATTCATCATTTAAGCTGAAATTACATTTATTCCGTTGAGAAGGATTTCCTCTTGAATTCAACTGCTTTTTTATAATTAATATATTTTGATTGAGCATTAGAATATTTTATTGAAAATTAGTATTTTGGAATAAATTTAACTGTTTTTGATCAAAGTGAAAATCTTCTTCGGTGCAAATATCAATTATTACATTTTATGTCTTTAGTGATATATTTATTTTAGTTGAACTCCTTTTTAGAAGACTTTTTTTATGATTCATTATTTTAGTTGAAAATTCGTATGTATCTTAGAATTATTAACTAGAAATGTAACTTCAATCTCCTATTGGAAAAGAAGGGCGGGAAAGTAGGCGAAATGAGGGGAGAAGTATAATAATTGACGGAAAATCAGGGATGAAAAAGTATAAAAAGTGAACGGAAATGAAGAAGAATAAAAATAGAAGAAATGAATAAAATAAAAAAATAAAAAATTGAGTGGTAAGAGGGAGGGGAAGTAGGGGAAATGAGTAGTGATGTAGTAGAAGTAGAGGAAAGTAGGGAAAATGGAAGTTGAGGAAAGTGAGGAAACTTGAAGAGATATGAATAGGAGAAACGACAGGAAAGGTGTGTAGGTGGGAGTGTTGGGAGTGGAATTGTGGGTAGTGAAATAAGGAAGTAAGAGAAAATGAAGAGAATATAAGGTGAGAGGAAGCAAAAGTTACGGGGAATAACGGGAAATTATGGAAAATGAAATATTATAAGTGAGGGTTCATAAGTGATGTGGAAGTAGGGTCAGTAGGTAGGGAAAGGTAGGGAAAGTAGCGGAAATGAGAGGTGATGTAGGAGAAGTAGAGGAAATTGTTAAAAATGAAAGTCAAAGGAAGTGAGGAAAATTCAAGAGATATGAGTAGGAGCGACGAGAGGAAATGAAGGTATGTGGAACTGTTGGGTGTGGAATTGTGGGTAGTGAAAGAAAAAAGTGAGGGAATGTGATATGAGGTGAAAGGATGTAGGAAAAGTAGCGGAAATGAGAGGTGATGTAACAGAAGTAGAGAAAATTAGGAAAAATGTAAGGTAAGGGAAGTGAAGGAAAATAAAGAGATATGAGTAGGAGAAGTGAGGGTGAATAAAAGTAGAGGAAGTGTCGGGAGGGAAGCTATGGGTAGTAAAATAAGGGACTGAGGGTCAATAAGGGGTATATCAGGTGAGAGGAAGTAGAAGTTACCAAAAACCAGTGTTATTATCGCAGGTGAAGTAGGGAAAGTAAGAAACACTAAGTGATTGGGAAGTAGGGTAAGACAGGGGAAACGAAGGTAGAGAAAGTAGCGTTAATTGTTGGTGGGAAAGTGAGCGAACTTATCAGAAATGAGGAGAATAATATTATGAGAAGTAGGGTATGAGCGAGAAATTCAGAGAAGGGGAAGTAGGATAAGTATAAAAAATTAGTAGAGGGAAATTGAGGGAAGTGATAGGTGTTAGGGGAAGGCAACTAGATGATGTGATAAGAAATGAATGGGTAGGATAACTGAAGAAAGATGTGAACATGAGTAGGGGAAGTCAGGACAGGAGGAAGTTAATGAGGAATAACTTGAGGAATGGAGGTAAGGAAGTAGTAAGGGAGGGAGTAAGAGGAGTGGACATAGGGGTGGAAACGAGAATGATTTTCAACTCTTTGATATTCCGGGGATAACTGTCTATAGAAACGCGAGTAGAAAAGTCAAGTTTTGAATGACTTTACCCAATTCGAGGTTTTCGGTTAAGCGCCTTGCAACAGCAGGCACAGAAGGATTCAGTCTGAGGTTTTCTTTGATCACTCGGTCGAGGTACGTGAGTTCCGCAATTTGTTTCATGGTAGCTGGTTCCTTTGAGTCTCCAAATACTTGATCCAATTCTAGATGTAGCTTTTCCTGAACTTCCGGATTGTTACCAAGATTAAAAATTGCCCAGTTAATCGCAGATGCTGTCGTGTCATGCCCCTTAAAAAACAAGAAAAAATAGAAAAATAAAATGAAAAAGTATACAAATATATTTATTTGTTAATTATTATTATTGAACACCAGTTCTCGTAAGATCACTGAAGTTAAGCAGTGTTGGGCGCGGTCAGTACTTGGATGGATGACCGTTCGAGAATACTGCGTGCTGTTGGCCCGTCGTGGGTGTGGTGAGCCCACACCAATAGTATTAGTAATAAATAATCCACCTAGAAACACTACCCGAATCGGGTAGTGTCACGCCTACCCCGAACGGAAAATGGCTTGATGGCATAAAAAAAAAACTTACAGCAAACATGAAGGTTTCTACTTGTTCTCTGATCTCTTCGTCTGTCATGGGGGCTTTTTCATTTTCATTCAAATCCAACATGAGATCCAAAAATGCTTTTTTTCGACGTTTTCCTGATTAATGTATCGGATTTTTATTCTTGGAACCCTTTGCTAACTAAGAATCAGATTTATATTGAATATAAAAGTCACTTGTATTACCATATTCGTCATGTTCTTCATTGGTCTGTGAATTTATATTTTTCTCTCGAAGCTGCTTCCTCTTTTGAATAACCTTTAATAAAATTTTATTAAAAAATATGTCTTTTAACAATATTCCTTTAAGATTAATATCAATAATGTTTTTACCTCCATTGTAAAATTCTTCATCATCTCAGCAGCTGCTATAAAGTCTCTTCCAAGCTTTGATCTATAGAATACCCAGTCCCACTTCAACCATGGATAAAATATCCGTTTGGCAATTGAGTCCAGCAAACTAAATTCAGGACACGAAATTTATCTTATCATCACTTATTTATTATTTAGTTATTGCCTAATTTTTTGGATAGGATATATGCATATAAAATTACGTACATCTGCAGAGCATTAATATATTCAATGTTATGGTTTCTTTGAACATCTAGGTTAGCACCCATTGAAGTTTCTGAAAAATTAAAAAAAAACTCAATCTAGTGAGATATATTTTTCAGAACTAGAAATTAAAAATAATGATAAATATAATATAATCTACCACAAATAACATCAAGTGCACATCTAAGAGAATGTACGTAAAAATCGATTGGTTTCCCTGGATTTTCTTTGATTTCATCTTCGATGCATTCAACCATAACTTCCGCTTTTTCCGACATCGTTTCTGTAAATTGGTCCACGACACCAAAATGAAAAGCTGGTGTCAAACGCTTTCTGTCATGAAACCATCTGTCACCTAAAAAATTGGTGAATATTTTTTTTTCTATATAATATGGGTGAGGAGTCAGCGAGCAAAACATGATAGACTCATTCGTGATGATAAAAAAAAAAATATATATATATATATATATATATATGAATAATAATAAATAAATAACATAATGATGAATATAATAATGAGAAATAAAAAAAAAATAGATCATTTAAAATATTAAAAAAATAATTTTTTTTTTTTTTTTTTTTTTTTTTTTTTTTTTTAGATCTCAGGTAACACACTCTTATACTTTCAGGAATTCTATATATTGACTTGATTATTGGACGGTAAAAAGGGATTTTGAATTTGATTTTGGTCTGATTAAAAATTCTTGAATTTCAATGAAAAATAATAACGAATTCTTTAAAGAATTATATATGTTAATACTAACTACTATCTTACTTTAATTGAAAATTGGAAACAATTTCATTTCAAAATTAAAATTTTTATAATTTTGAGAGAATTTCCTCAACTTTTTGCAGAATTTAAATCATTTAGCAAAACATTTAGAATTTTTGCAAAAATTTCAAAAATAATTTGAAATTTGAAAAGATTTCAAAATATATCAGGTTTTTTTAATTTGCAAGGTTCCGAGGTAACAGAAAAAGTTCTCTTTTGATCCCTGGAAAAACTTGAATTATTTTTCAATTTAAAAATTTGATTTGAAGAGAATATTTAGGAAGATTTCAAAAAAATCTTTAAAAAATATTTTGGAATTTATAAGCTTTGAAGAGATGAAAAGTATGTTCAAAAATTTATAAAAATTTTTGTTATTTCTCTCAAACTTCTAAAAGCCCTGATGATCTTTCAAATTTATTCGAGCTCTTCCTAAAATTGACAAAAATCCTGCCAAGTATTTATTTTTATTTTTTTTTAATTTTCTAGATTCTCTTTGGACATATTTCAAATGTGCAAAACTTTTTCTCATTTTCTCAAGAATCTGAGGAAAATTAAGATTGCTTATTTGACTGCTGCTACAAGTTATTAAAGAAAAATTCAGTTTAATTACTAGGAATTTTTCATGATAAATTTCGGGAAAATTTTTTAGCTGTCAAAAATAAATCTACTGTTTTTGAATTTTAGAAATTCATTTCAATGAATATTTATTAATAACTTGTTTTTTGTTTTGTTTCAGGTAAGTTCCGGCTGTGATGACGTACTTCAAGGAAGATGAGAGTAAATAATTATAATGCACTCTATAAAGCTTGAGTTTCAAAAAACGGATTCATGTCGAATTGCATTCAGGATTTTAAAAAAATTTTACGAACTCATGAGTAATTTAAAAAAAATTTGTGTTTTCGTTTAAAAATTTTGTCAATTTGAATTGTTTTAATTAATTTTTACGGATTGTTTAAAACTGAAAATGTAACTATTCTATTTTTGATTTCGTAGAAAAAAAGTATTTTTTCCTAAAAATTCAACAGTTTGGTGGAAAATGAAACTATTTTATTAAAAATAAACTCTTTCGTAGAAAATTCGTCTTTTTGGATTCGAAAATATAAAATTTGGTTAAAAATTCATATCTTTTTAATTGATACAATATTCTACGTGCGCAGTGTTGTTATTATTGTTTTAGAATTATTGAGTTTTTACTTCCATTGATGATCATATTTTTCAGTTTTACAGGTTTCAAATTTCAAATTGCACAATGTGAAGCTGACTTTCGATTTGATATTTTTTATTTCTGAGAAAATTTAAAGAACTTTGGTTTTTCGATCTTCCATAAAATTGTTCAAGTTTGACACCTTCTAAACAAGAATCATTAATTTTTTATGGTTTTCAATTTGAAAAAAACGAAAGCACTTCTCGTTTGATGATTTTCTAATTTATCAGGTTGAAAATTCTGATTTATTCAATTTTGAATGCCATTTTTTTAAATTTGTACAATTTTTTTATTTGATTTTGGATATTATTGTCTAATGGTGTAGCCGGTTAAATAGTACGTATGCAAATGAGCTGGAGCTTTCATTTTTTTAAAGACATCGCACATTATTATTTTATCATTGAAGTTGATGAATTTCCAATTTCATTTTTCATTTTCGCTTCAGATTATTCGGTATCAGAAGGGTTGCTGTTTTGATAAAGCCAAGTTCAGTTTTGAATCTTCAGTGAAATTTTTACGTAGATTTTTCTACAAAAATCAGATAACAACTTATTGAAAGCAGATATTGTAAAAAAATATGGAATTATTCTTCTGTGGATTCGTACGAATTTTCGAGCGATATTAATAAAAATTCGAGAGAAAAAAATTCAAATGCATTTTTAGAACACCCTATTCATCAATAATTAGACAAATGCTGTATCTCAAAGACACCAGAGATTAAAGGAAAATTTTATTAGAATTCAAAATTTATCTATTATGAAAATGTTAACACCACAAATATCTCATTTTTTTTCAAAAACTGTGTTCATCATGTCTTGTTCGTATAATTCCAAGGTAGACAGATTAATTTTATTTTCTGACCTGTTGATGTTAAAAGGCCTCTTCCCAACCACGGAGTTAGATTATCATAAAAAACAGCTTTGGTGATAGTTTCTGAACTCCTTAGGATGGCCTTTATAACATAAACTTTATTACTATTTTTCCTCAGACACTTTAATTTCAACTGAAAATTTCGTTACCTCCAGATGGTGTGGTTTACGTAAAAGTATAAAAGCTTCATCAAAGATCGCAAGTTTCACACTGCCTTCTTTATATGAAAGAAGCAAATGATGAATCCAGTACATTCGATCTAAAAAATACAGTAGCATTTTCTACTAAAACTCCTAAACATTATTCGCTACAATATTTGACAAAACGCGATGGTATGAATACCTTCAATTTTTATTTTCAAACCAGCAAAAGCAAGATAGGGCCATGGAAATGGTGCTGGACCCGGAAATTTGTTGACAGCAATACAAAACCTAATGAACCTATATAATCTTGCTGAAATTTTACACAATACTATAAAAATCACTGACGCCAGAACTATAAAAGATGCACCCATTTTTCAATCTTGATGCAATCAAAAAAATATTTTGTCGAATAATATATTTATTATCTCGACTTGATTATTTCGAGACTGACTGATGAGACATTGAGTACAGCTTAAAAGTAGGAAGACTAACGGTAACTGATCACTGAGAGACAATTAGACAAACTGAATTAAATCACAGGATTTTCGCATGAAACTTTGGACAAGTTGATATGAGCTGAAAGATAAGGTTTAAAAATATAAATTGCATATAAGTTGCATTCTTCAGTTTGATTGTCTGTGAACACATTTTGGCTAATTAACTAGCCTACAATGTACTTATCGCGTTGTTGACGATTGATAAGAGACCAATGACTTCTGATATGAAGTTTTTATTGCCGAATTTGTATGTTCCTATCTACACCTTGATTATTTCATCACATGATTCAAATTGTAGAGGTTTAAAGTTCATTTTTTCTTAAGATGCCCGAAAAGTTTAGATATAGTGCATTTTCGCTCAAAGTTCCTTTTTTTTATATTAACAGGGTGGGTGATGATCGGAGAATCGGGGAATTAGCTCAAATTTTGAGCACCCGGAAAAATTCAGGAGTTTTTTGGAAACCGGGTACTTTACAGATTTGTATTTTTTTTTTGCAATAAATATCGTCTTGCTCTTGGAAAAAATGTTTGAGGCTATGGTTTGTGGTATGGAGCATCACCATTAACATTGTGATGATCATTTTATATTTAGGATTTTGAAGTTGATGTTTTATTCAAAAATGAATGTTCCTCTTATACTGAATATTAAGAATTCTAATCTTGTTTCGAAAGATTTTTCAAATAATAAAGTTTCTTCTATATTTGAGGATAAGAACTTCCTTTTTAAATATTTAAGACAGTAATTACATTGTTGCCCTAAATTTATATAATTAAACACAAATAATAAGCATAATGAAGTTATAATTTAGAGATACTTTGGTTGTTTCGCAAATAAATTGCAAACCCGCTTTTTGAGAAAAACTGATTTTAAGTTGTCGAGTGGCCTTTCACATTTTCAATTGTTTTTATTAAAAAATTGTTAACATGTTTCGACTCGGATCTAAGTCGTTTTTGAGGCGCCAATTTTCTAGGATTCTAATTCCTTCATACTAAGTAGGCGAGCACAATGTTTATAATTGTATTAGTTTATCTTTATTTATTATTTGATATTATTTGATATGTTAGCTAGTAAAAAAAAAAAAAAAAAAAAAAGTCAGCAGGTTTCATGTGGAAAATCTATTATTATATTTCTGGTTGAGAATTCATCCCTTCTGGTTGAAAATTCCACCGTTTGGTAGAAAATTGAATGATACTGTTGAAAATTCAACCATTATTTTAAACAGTCATCCCTTTCGATTGGGAATTTCATCTTCTCTGGTTGAGAGTTAATTATATTTATTCAAAATTATAATATTAAATATTAAATATTAAAAATATTCATTAAATTTTGCTCAACATGAATTTGTTTTCCTTGATTTTCATGTGAATAATATTGCATCTTGAATTAAAATGATTGAAATTTTAAAATCCTGATATATGATTTAAAAATTAATCATTTCTGATTACTTATTTTGAAGATCCTAACTCGCCTCTTTTAGTTAAAAATGCTGCTATTGGGATGAAAATGTTAGTATTATGTAAAAATTTCAACTATGTATGTATTTTTTAAATCCTCTTTATTATTGAAACTTCATTCTTTTTATTTGTGAAATCTCCTATTATATCTTGGGTGCAAATTTAATCTCTTTTGGAAAAAATTTACTGTTTGATCGGATATTTCATTATTTTGTTGAAAATTGACATATTTTATTAAAAAATCGTCTTTTTGGGTTAAAAGTTCATTCTTTTTACTAAGAAGGCTCAATATACTTTTATTTTAGAACTAATATTTTTTGGTTTCAAAATTCCACCATCTAGTTGATTTTTTTTTTTCTTTGTAAATTTAACAATTTTTTTAAAAATTCAAATTTTTTGTTCAAGGGTTTTTTAAAAGTTTCTCTGTTTGGATAGAAAATTCGTCATTTTGAATTGAAAAATCATCTTTTCGTAGGAAAGTCATATTTTTTGGTTCAAAATTCCTCTTTCTCAGTTAAAAGTTCATTCTTTTTTATTAAAAAGTTTAATACCATATTTTTTGTCCACAATTCAGTTCTTTTGTAAAGAATTCTACTATTTTGACAAGAATTCAATTATTTTATTGAAAATTCAAATATTTTAACAAACATCATTTTTTGCCAGAAAGTTCACTGTTTTGTTGAATATTCGTCTTTTTGAATCGAAAATTCGTCCTTTTGTGTTGAAAATAAATTTTTTCATTGAAAATTCATTACAAATTCTTTAGTTAGATTGCACGAGAACTTTTGATTGATTAACTGACCTGCCACATATCGCCTTGTTTATAACTCGTAAGAAAATTTCTTTATCCAATATGTGCGTAAAATTGCTTGCCCTTGAATAAGTTCGCAGTTTAATTTTGATAAGAGCTGAATGTCTACTGATAACAAAATTGCATTGCTTAAAAATATAATTTACGTCACTATCATTAGCTTGTCTGATAACTGAAGTGTTTTTCTTTCTTTAAAAACAAAGCGGCTATCCAAAATCACTGAATCATAATATTTGGAAAATATTCAGTCCAAAATAAATTTTTCTTTCCCTGAAATAATGGTTCTTAAAAAAAAATTCTGATAGGAAAACTTAGAAATTTTCCTTCAAATTAGTTCGGGCGGAACACATTTTATTGTTTATTTGTAAAAAAAAGTTTACATGTCAAAAATTTGATTGTTAATATTCTAAAATAATAATTTCCAATTGATAAATTCAGTGATTTAACAATTTCAAATTGAAATCTTCCCGAATCGATAATACTTTCAAATAATAAAAATGTGAGAATAATTTTACTATCAAATTTTTCTCAAATTAAAAATTTGCTACTGAAAGCCCTGATAGTTCATATTCAACAATTTTAGATATAAATATTCTAAATTGTCAGGTTTTTTATTTTTTTCATTCTAAACGTTGAAAATTTTCTGGTTTCTTCAAAATTTGTATCTAAACAATTTTGAATGAAATGCTACCAAAATAAATTCGAAACAATGGAAAACTAAGGAAAAAATATTCTCATATACATGCTCGAAAAATAAAAAAATCTTAAACTAGGCATTGCAAATTGAATTATGTTTCATTTGAAAATATTCCAAAATATTTAACGCTTGAAATTCAGCTTAGAAAATGGAAAATTTCTAATTTAAATTTTCTAAATTTAACTCAATTGAATAGCGACTTTTAGTTCAGAATTTAAAAAATTACCCGCTTAAAATTGGGAAATATTCCATGGGATGATTTCAAGAATGAAAAATAATTTTAAATTAAGTAAAAAAAATTAAAGTATATTAAAGTAAGAAGTAAAAATTTTTTCTGCTTAAGAGCAATAGAAATAAAAACAGAAGTTTCTGAAATGGATATCTTAGTAGTAGGCGCTTTTTCAGTTTCAAACTTTTTCATTTAAAATTACTCAATCCTGAACGTTCTTTCAGGATAAATCAATTTTGCAGGTTTATAATCAAAAACTTTAAAATTTTGAAAAATGAAACTATCGGCGAATTTCGTTTTTTATTTGAAAAAATCTGTTAATTCGATTTCAATATTAAATTATATATTTTCCAAGTCATACAAATTTGAATTCTAAAATTTCTTGTTTTTGCAACTTTAATCTCAAAATATTCAGTTTCAAGATTTTTCCATTCAAAATTAAATTCTTTAATTTTGAACGTTTCTAATAAAAAATTACACAATTTCATCTTCTTACTAAATTTATTGTCCAATTTTTTCATTCAGTAAGAAATTTGTAGCAATTTTCAAAAAAATGTTTATCATTTTTCAACCCCGCAATCATATAAGTAACTGAAGTTTGTTGCAAAATAAATCAATATTAGTAAAAATGCCGGATGAATGATAAAATAGCGAAAAAAAACACACTTTTCTATCATTTGTAGATTTTCACTTACATTTTTTTATTTTATAATTATATTAACAATTACAGAACTATTATCATATATATTATTATGTTAATTATGATTAAAATTATTTCTTGTAACAGTAAAAAATGGTCAAAAATTCAGAAATTGTATTACGCGCCTCCTCCTCAAGATCAACTCGTAGTCCTCCGACTTCATGCTGGTTTGTCACATTTTTAAAGTCCAAACTCGAAAACAAAAATACGCTGACACACTCGCGCTCACTTGGACTGTCATTCTCTTTTTTGTGCTGAAAAGTGTCACATCGTTCCGAGAGTCGCCGGAGATCTCCGTCTTCATCTTCTTTTTCATCCTCTTCTTCAAGTTCTTCAGTTATACATAACAAACTTTTAGCTGCATCGTTTACATATTTATCTTTCAGGCGTTTACCTGAATAAACCAAATCTGGCCCTCACCTGATTTGGTTAGAAACATTTTTCTGTTAAAATACCATGCAGGCTCTCACCTGCATGAAGAGCAGCGGATGCTGCTATATTTGCATTGCAAAATGCCATGCAGGCTCTCACCTGCGTGAAGAGTAGCGGATGCTACTGTCTCCTTTTGCAACTATTTGCCAGGAGTCTAATCTACACATGTCAGACAGGCCCTAACCTGTGTGTAGAGCAGCGGATGCTGCTATATTTCCATTGCAAAATACCATGCAGGCTCTCACCTGTGTGTAGAGCAGCGGATGCTGCTATTTTCCCAGAGGCAATTAAATGAAGTCTCATTTTTATTATGAGATCTTCATATTACAACATTTCTTTTTTACTCTAAACAGATGGTCGATTAAGGTCACGTTCATCGTCAATTCCACGGTATGATGATAGAAGAGCAGACTTACTAGGTGTTGCTGCTCAGGCACCTTCTGTAAATGAAATGCCAACAACTTCAATTGCTCTGGGTTCTGACCGTTTGATGACCATCGGATTGGACAATGATTTCCAACAACCTCCCGATGTACAGTCGACTCCTCAGAAAGATGATACATCTAAGAAAACGCTTGATGACGAGATCCTGAACGTTATTGGGAAGCGTTATATTGAACAACGGGTTTTAGCCCCAGAAATACATGAAGAACATTCAGTCCGTTGGTTAGATATACTGAAAGTAGGTTTACCTAAAGAGGAGAGAGCGGAGCTCATTAAAAAAATATCCACCACCAGGCAATTGCCTATTAATTGATCCACCTAAACTAAATGTGGAGGTTAAAACTGCTCTTCAATCACAAGAATCAGCTTTGCTAAGAGATGCTCGAATTTATGTGAAACAAGCTCGATTGACAGCCTGAATATCTGCAGTGGGAAAGACAATTTCCACCCTAGTTCAGCGGGATTCAATATCTGAGATTCCTCTAATAGAAGCTCTGAGCGAATCTTGCCGTTTACTCGCTGATCTCCAAAATAATGAGTCTCAAGTTAGAAGGAGCCTCATTTTGACTCACTTAAATTCAAGTTCAAGGGATGCTTTAAAATTAACGCCCACTGACGAATTTTTGTTCGGAAAGGATTTAGCAGAAAATTTGAAGTCAGCCAAGGTCTTGGAAAACACTTCCAAGACTCTGAAATCAACAAAGAACCAACATTCGGCAAATTCAAAAAACTTCAAAGGCCCGCTCCGTCGACAAAACAAATCTTACCAACCGATGCTGGGCGGGCAGAAGAAAACATCTGCGGATCCTCCCAGGAATTACCGGAAACAGAATCCACATTCTCAAACCCAATCCAGGAGGGACTTCTCGAGGGGAACGACGAAGGAACCTACGAGGGACCCAGCGATGAAATATTAAATAATTCTGTAGGTAAAATTGCTGGACGATTACGTTCATATTTTCATGATTGGGAGACCCTAACCTCAGATTCTAGGATTTTATCTTGGATCAAGGGTTATGAGATACCTTTTTCCTCCATTTCTTACCAGTTTGCACCTGTGCGTAAGTCAAATTGGTCAAATGTCGACAAAACTAACATTGATATATTAATTCATCAACTAACGTCAAAAGGGGCCTTTGAAGTTTGTACCCCCTTAGTTGATCAGTTTATCTCTTCATTTTTTCTTGTTCCAAAACCAGATTGTACCTTTAGATTTATTTTAAATCTTAAAAATCTGAATAAGTTCATTGAACCAGAACATTTTAAGCTGGAAGATTATAGAACTGCAATCAACCTTATAGATTGCAATTGCTAAACTGCATAGAAAATTTTTGAGGTTTGAATTTGATGGGACTTTTTACCAGTTTACATGTTTGCCTTTTGGTTTATGTACAGCTCCTTACGTTTTTACTAAAATCATGAAACCTGTGCTTTCTCATTTGTGAGGTTTAGGTTATTGTTCGGTTGTTTACCTAGATGATTTCTTTTTATTGGGAGCTTCCCCGCAAGAATGTTTTGATAATATTAAAGAAACACGAGAAGCTTTAGAAAGTCTGGGTTTTATAATAAATTTGAAAAAGATCAATTTAAATCCTGGTCAAGAATGTAAATTTCTAGGATTTATCTACAATTCTAAATCCAGGATACTTAGTCTTCCACAGGAAAAACGATCTAATATTGAGAAACAAATTAAGTTTTTTAGCATTACACGTCAATGTACAATTAGATTTTTTGCACAATTTGTTGGATCCATTGTAGCTTGTTGTCCAGCTATTAAATACAGTTGGGTTTACACTAAAGATTTTGAGAGACAGAGATTCCTAGCCTTGAAATATAGTGGAGGAAATTATGATGCACTAATGACTGTAAAACCTAATCAAACTGAAATACAGTGGTGGCAGTCTCACATATTATCTAGCAGTAACTCCATTGAAGGCCTTGTCTTTCAATCAGAGATTTTCACAGATGCTTCGCTGTCAGGTTGGGGAGCTGTATGTCTTAAGCATAAGACTAACGGTTTTTGGTCGGAAAAGGAACGCAAATACCCAATTAATTTCTTAGAATTAAAGGCAGCATTTTTTGGCCTTCAATGCTTGGCCAAAGACTTTCATGATGGCAATATCCTCTTTAGAATTGATAATACAACAGCAGTGTCCTACATCAATAGAATGGGGGGTGTGCAGTTCAACGATTTAAATAAAATCACAAAAGAAATTTGGACTTGGTGTGAAAGTCGTAATATCTGGATTTTTGCTTCATATATAAGTTCAAAGGATAATTTTGAGGCAGATTTTGAATCAAGGAAGTTGGAAAAGGGAACGGAATTTGAATTAGCCTGTTTCGCTTTTAATGATATTGTCAAAAAATTTCGAACACCGGACATTAACTTATTCGCAAGTCGTACAAATACGAAGTGCATTCGTTATGTATCCTGGAAAAAAGATCCTGGGTCTGAGGCAGTTGACGCATTTACTCTTGATTGGAAACTGTTTTTCTTTTATGCTTTTCCACCACTTAGTATTATTCTAAAAACTCTAAGAAAAATCAAAAGAGACCAGGCGGAAGGTATTCTGGTAGTGCCTGATTGGCCTGCTCAGCCTTGGTACCCACTGTTTCAATCCCTATTGATTCGTACTCCAATTAAATTTGACCCAGAATTAAATCTTGTAATTTGTTGTGACAGGAAGCCTCATCCCCTTTCGAAGAGCCTTATCCTGGTGGCCGGATGGTTATCCGGCAGGCGTTCCTGAGAAGAGGAATTTCAGGATCTTCCATTACTGTCATGAATGGTTCTTTAAGTGCTTCTTCTTATAGAATTTATAACGGAGCCTTCAAGAAATGGTGGAATTTCTGCAAAAAGAAGTCTGTTGATCTCTTCAATCCACCAGTATCTCAATTTTTAAGTTTCCTTACAATTGAGTATGAAAAAGGGTTGTCTCACAGCAGTATCAATTGCACAAGATCAGCTGTTTCATTTATCTTCGAAACGGATGTTGCACGCGATGGAAGAGTAAAACGTTTTTTCAAAGGGGTGTCCAATCTCCGGCCCTCAAGACCCAGATATGATTGTACATGGGATCCAAAATTAGTTTTAGATTACTTTTTGTCTAAACCTCTGAAAGAAAACCTAACTCTGGAAGAATTGTCCAAAAAAGTTATTACTCGTCTTGCCCTTGTTACTGACCATAGAATGCAAACATTCTCGTTGATCAAAATTAATAACATCAGGAACACAGAATCTTCTTTAGAAATTAGAATCCCCGATCGTATTAAAACCTCGGGTAAAAACAAAACACAACCCCTTTTAGTCTTACCTTTTTTCTCTGAAATTAAGATTTGCGCAGCTTCTGCTGTACCATATTATGTACAAAAAACAGAAGGATTGCGCAACTCTGTAGAGGAACTGTTCATTTCCTTTCGCAAGCCTTTTCAGGCAGTTTCTTCGGAGACCTTAAGTCGTTGGGTAAAAGAAATAATGACAAATAGTGGAATTGATACCCAGATGTTCTCAGCTCTAGTACGCGGCATTCAGCCACCTTGCCTGCTAAGCGACTAGGAGTTGATTTAGACCTAATTAGGAAAACGGCAGGTTGGACAAAAAATTCGGAAACATTCGCCAAATTCTACGACAGACAAATTGTTAAGGATAACCAAGAGTTTGCCAGGACAATTTTAACTGGTTAAGTTTCAGATCTTTGATTATCCCAGTTCGTTTAATTAAATTAAATGATCTCGGAACATATATGTATAAAATTTAAATAAAAATAGAATAAGGTTCATTGAACCTTCTTAACAAATTTTTATTTATTTCCCGTAATAGACTTTAAACATCTACGAGTTGATCTTGAGGAGGAGGCGCGTAATACAATTATATAATTGAACGAACTTACCTAGTGAAGTTCGATTACAATTGTATAAGCGCCTCCTCCGAATAGATCAATCCCACCCTGTTATATTTATATATCATCCCATGAACTAAGTTCTTAATTCTTCCCAAATTATCACGGCAATAATACTTTAAAATAATGACAGTCCAAGTGAGCGCGAGTGTGTCAGCGTATTTTTGTTTTCGAGTTTGGACTTTAAAAATGTGACAAACCAGCATGAAGTCGGGGGACTACGAGTTGATCTATTCGGAGGAGGCGCTTATACAATTGTAATCGAACTTCGCTAGGTAAGTTCGTTCAATTATATAATTTCTGTCAAAAGGGGTGATTTCGGACATGTTGGCTAAATTCGGACATTCCTAAATTGATAGTTTAAATGACTTTAGGTGGTCATAACTAGAATCTGGAATCAGTTGAAGCCTTAACTGGTCATATCTACTGATTAAAACCACCTTAGCTAATTTAAACTATCAATTAAGTAATGTCCGAGTTTACCTCACATGTTTGATATTACCCCGTTTGACGGATACTTAAACACTTGATTTTTGTTCGTAAAATATCAAATGAATAGTCGAATAGCAAAGAAGAAAACACTTTTTTTCAGTGTTTCTGGCTTACAAAGAAAACTTGCACGTTAAAATTGTTTAAACAATCAGATAGATTCTATTTTAAATACATTTGTTCTTTACGCTAACTTAAAAATGGTCTTATTCAGAAAAATGTATTTTCTTGCGATTTATAACTAACAAAAAAATGTGTAAACCATTCAAAATTGCTTCTAAGATGATTACAACACTCAATTATCAAATTAGGTGGTAGTTCTCGAAAATAAATTAAAGGGTCTAATGAGAGCAGATATATATATATTTATTGTCAATTCGTTTTCTTTCAAGCATTTCCAACATGTCAAGATTTCAAAATCGATTTTTAGACCACTCTTTTATATATCCAACTGACTTAAAACCTTGCATACATACGTATTTCCTTGAAATACTTATCTATGAAATAGATCTAACTGAAATTTATAATTTGGCACTAAACTAACGCTTAAAAGCCTTGTTTTCACTTTCTTTGACATAAATTATTTTCATTGGACCACTGAAACACTTTTGAGAATTTGCTGACCAATTTACAATTACCCAAACAACGCGCTTTACATAATATTTGTCAGTTTTTTAAAGCTGGTTTTCTAGAGTATGGCTAAAGTATCTGATTACTTTAGCATATTAGAATCATGATTTACGTGTATTATTGGAAGAAGTATGAATTAACACAAAACTCCGAAGGCTGTAGGTTCCTCAGGTTATTCTTACACTTCTTTGTAATTGTATTAACGCTATCTAGGATTATGTTTCACACATTTTACATCATAAGCATGTTGAATTGTGTTATAGCGACCTACTGGAATATCCCTGACTTCATCCTTCGTCATTGGGGTAATTTGGCCGCTTTCCATGTTTATTTTTGACCGTTTTCTACCACTGGGACTAAAACATGCAAACATTCCAGCAAAAAGATTACTCGTCTCCAATACTGCAAAGACCTCACCATCGGTTGCTGACAGCACAATTAGTTCTTGGGTGGTTGGAATTGGTGAATAACGATTTTGAGTGACCATTACTTGCATTGGCTTATTCTCAGGAAAAGCATATCTTCGAAGTTCAAATAACCGTTGCGGATTCTGATAGGTATTAAGCCGAATAAATTCAAGTTCGTCAAGTTCATATTGATGTCCGCCAGGAAAATAAATCTGGGTGGGCACAACACTGAGCTTGGCAGGAGGAGACTTGGACCTTGCAGGAGGAGACCTGGGCCTGGCAGGTAGATACCAGAACTTGGCATGAAGAGCAGGCTGGGAAGAAGAAGCCTTGGCAGGAGACCTGGAACGTTCATGCCGAGGAAGCACAACAGGAGAAGGAGACTTGGCCGGCGAATAAGGTCTGGCTGGAGGAAGAGGACTGTCAGGAAAAAGATTTTCTGAAGAGTAAACAGATTCGAAGCGGGGAACACCAGGAATACGTTTGCCATTAGGTAAACACTCGAATTGGAAACCTAACTCTGCAAGAATAAACAGAAAAATAATTTGTTTTAGAAGTAGATTTGATGCTTTCACAATGATTGATTATGATGAATCAAAATAAAAAAATGTTGATAAATGAAAGTGTTTAATTCTAAGGCTTCTTCCTGTTTCAATCGTGTGCAAAACTATGAATGTTGCCGACGTTTCGTGAACATTGCAGTTCACTTATTCAGGGCTGACATAAAACTAAAGTTTCAGGTTATTTTGTTCCTGTATATGTATTCTCTACGATGCCTGTGATTGTCCAGAGTGCCCCATGGCGGGGATTGGTGGAACTTGATTGGCCAATCAAGTCATTAAAAAAAAAATCCGAGAGGACGGAAAGCTAAATCGGATTGGTATTATATCCATTGTCCCTATTGATGTTATTGAGCTGTTTTAAGATTACGATTGCTACACTATGTTTTCTTGGAAAAATATTGTACGTTTTTGCGATGATGGTTGTTTTGTCAAATAAGATGCTATGTCCTGTTTCGATAAGATACTCAGCTAGTGCTGATTGCGTGGAATGTTTTAGCCTGGCCTTACTTTCATGTTCCTTTACACGTTGGCTCACAGTCATCCCGGTTTCTCAAATATAGACCTTGCCACAAGAGCAAGGAATTTTATATACTTCCGGATTACGGAAAGGTGCCTTTTTATCTTCAGGGTTGTTTAGAAGTAGTCCTATTTTCGCAGGTGGCTTGAATATAGTTTGGACGTTGTGTTTGTTGAGAATTCTTCCTAATTGTTCTGTAATACCTTGAACGTAGGGTAAGATGGTGGTCGTTTTTCTCTATCTATCTTCAGTAGGTTGTCTCCACTTTTTTTTTAGTGTATTTTCCTATTGCTATAATAATTTGTTTGTTTCTGTAATAGTTTTTTATTAGGATTTGTTTAGCATTTTGTATTTCTTGTAAGTTATCTTTATTTGTTATGGAGACAGCTCTGTATACAAGCGAGTTGATGACTGATTGCTTTTGAGATGGGTGTTGGTGGGATGAGGCATGTGGGTATTTGTTTATCTGGATAGGTTTTCTGTAAACTTTATGTCCTAATGTGTTATCAGATAAACTAGCACGTTCAAGAAGGGCAATTTTCCGTTTTGTTCAATTTACATGGTGAACTTGATACTAGGGTGTAACTGATGAATGAAATTGGAGAACTTGTGTAGTTCATCCAGTTCATGTCTCCAGATGAAAAAAGTGTCGTCAACGTAACGGCACCAAATTCCGGTTTAAGCTTGGATTTGTTAAAGATTTTAGTTTCTAGATATTCCACGGAAATGTTGGCTATATGAGGTGAGATTGGAGAACCCATCCTGCTCTTAAGGGTTGTTCGTAAAAATGGTTATTGAAAGAAAAGTCGGTGTCAGTGAGACAGTGTTCTATCGAAGGTATGAGATTGGAGGGGAAGTTTGCAAAGGATATAATATTATTGCTTATTGCGCTGACAATCGGTCTGAGTGGAATGTTGATTTTGTGGATTTTTGGGAGACCATAAAGTTTTGGAGAGTTGGAATTAGTAAGTATTAATCTAGGTATCGCTTCGCTGTCAAGTTTCGAGTCTTTTAGAAGCGTTTTTGTTTTGCTGACTATTGTTTTTGTGGGGTCTTTTTCAAGTTTTTTATATGTATCGTCAGTTGGAAGGTTCATGATTTTGTTGTTATAGTATTCATTATTCATCACGACTGTTGTGTTGCCTTTGTCTGAGGGTAATATTATGATGTCTCTACTCTGATTATGCTCTCTCATTGCTGTTTTTTCTTGTTTTGTTAAGTTTGAGTTGGGAAGTTGTGCTTGGCGTAAGATGTTGTCCGTCCTACGTCGTTCTACGTCTACTGCAAAGTTATGTCCTTTGGATAAGGCTGAAATCATTTCATTACTGAGAGGATGGTTGGAGTTTTTTTCCTGTGTTAGTGAATGGTGCGTGCTTCACTGGAAGCAATTTGTCAAATTTTATTTTTTGTTTCTGAGTGCAAAAATCTGTATTCCGTTGTGATTGGTCAAATGATATCTGGTGCAATGTAGACCAAATGACAAATCTGAGAGTGTTCGGTAGAAAAAGGTGAAGTTTTAGAAGTTTCTTGGAGATAGTGTGCAAGGAAAATTTATTATGTTGTATTCTTTCTTCAAAGAGAAGTAAACTTGTTCTATGTAGAATTGATTTGGATTCAGATGTTCCCAAATGGGTTTTCAACTGTAAGAATTTTGGGACAATATTATTGTCCCTACACCGTCTTAAGAAGGCTGAAGATGTTAGTAGCTTACCTTGAGAAGACCTGAGCTTACTAAAAGTGATAGTTTTAGTAAGAAAACTCTCTCCGTAGAGTTTTTTAATATTAGCTTCAATGTTTCCACGATGATTCATTATGATTGAATAAAATTTTCAATTTTGATAAAATAAAATTTAAAATTTGCAAGCTCTTTCTCCACAAGCACAACATCCAAACTATATTCAAGCTACATGCGAAAATAGGGCAACTTCCGGGAGTATATGAAATCCCTTCTTCTTGTTAAAAGTTCAAATTGGAGAAACCGGGAGGGCTGTGAGCCAACATGTGAAGGAACATGAAAGTAAAGTCAGGCTAAAACATTTCACACAATCAGCACTAGCTGAGCATCATATCAGATTGACTAGAATAACTGAAATTTACAATTTTGGACCCAATTGACGCATAACAGATCTATTTTCACCTTTTTCGTTATGAATTATTTTTATTGAACTACTGAAATATTTCAAAGAATTTGCTGGAAAATTTACAATTGCCCAAACAATTTCAATTTGTATACATTTGGGGTTTCCCTGATAACTTATTGAAAGGTACTTTTTTACGTTGAACTAGGCAATTGGTCATTTATTTAAATTCTGTTATAAACAACATAATGGGGTCTAAAAATGAAATTACTTCAACGCATTCACGGAAATGTGAATCTCATTGTTCCCTAAACCAAAATTTCCCCATGTGCATCCTATGGGATATTCTTGGCCTTTGTGGTCTTAATATGACCCGATTTGAGTGAAACTTGAAAAAAGATTGGAAAATTTTGTGGAATGGGGGAAATGTTCAATGCCATATATTTTTATAAGAATTAACAGGTGTGATGTTGGACAACTCTAACCGACACCAATCCAGAATTAGAAGGTTAGCATGCCATAAGGGCCGAGCCGAAAATTTAAAAATTTTATAGAAGAGATAAAAATCCAATTTTGAATTTCAAATAAAAGAAGATATTAATATACTGTTGGAATAAATTAGTGCTTGAACTTTGAGAAATATGATTAAGAAATCTTATCAGGTTCCAAAAGAATTTTGGGGAATATTTTTTTTTTGCTCGAAGCGCAAGTTTTTTCATGTTTCGAGACAGACGAATGGTCCAATTTTCAATCTCAAAAAGTGAGGATTCAATTACAAGCTATATACTTGCTGAATTGATACTAAAAAGTTCACCATTGGTGTATTAAAAAATTCGAAAAAATTCTATATCAATAGGGAAAAAATGTTGAATTGTAACCTTCATAACGGATACATTCTCAATTCTTCTCGAATAAATTCAGATTGAGTTCTTCTTTATAAGAGACAAATTTAAACTGAGTTTCGAAGAGGATAGTGATTGGGATAGATGCGGATTACTTTTCAGGAATTATTATTCGCGGAAATCATAAACACGTTTTCAAACTTATTGATAATAAATATTATAGCATTATATTTACCAATGCAATTAAGGATGACTGTCAAGGTAAACACCAACGCACAAATGATCCCCATTTTTCCAAATCAGGGCACAAACTGATTGTTGCTTTATTGAAAAATTTTATTAATACCTAATGTGATAAATATTCTAGACTTTCGTAAAAGCATTAATACACTATTTCAGTTCTAATCTCATAGGTGATAGGCAGTGGAGTTGTCCTTCGGAGATATTGATATTTACGTTCCATGAATCATTCCAAGGAAAAACATCAGTGAACTCAACTGAAGCTAGTTTGTGATGAAAGAGCGATTTTTTCCAAAACCACATCGCTCAAAATAACAGTAAATTTCCTAAACCATTTGCAAAAAATTTAGTGAAATCTTTCTAAATGTATTTAGTGAAATTTGGAAACAAGAAAAAATGTGTTGGATTCTTGTAGAGATAAAAACTATCCCATAATGGCCTCGTCACTTTTCAAGAAGTTTTAGTTTTAAGATGACTGTGTTTATTGATAACATTTTTTCAAAGGAGAGATATTATTTTTCATGAAAAAGATTTGAAACATACATGAATAATATATATTAAAATTTTTTTATCTTTACCGAACTTTTGACTCTTATCGCTTTATTCTTAGAGATTATATGATAAGATTACGTTGTATACTTGGAAGCTTATTTATTTTCTTCTGAAGTCTCAAAGCATTTATGATATTTACAATACTTTTGTTGGAGTTAAGTATAGTGAAATTGAAGGTCAAAACATCGACGACATCAACGACAGACAGGCATCCACCGTCATTGAACTGTTTTTTGTTTTTTTTTTTTTCTTATTATTCAGGGGGTCTGGTATCGTGGCGATTTGAAGAAATTTGCGATAATCAGTTTTCTCATAAGAAAAATACCTTCTCATGATGATGAGAATGTAGAAATGTATTCAGCAAATTGCATTTCTAAACTAATGAGAACATTTTTCAAATATAACTAATATTGGGATTACAAATCTATTTCGAACTGTATACATTCTTGAATTTTTGGGTGATGCTATGTACTCGACAAATGTCAATAGCAATCGAGCCATTGAAAACCTCAAAAATGATGTTCTTGGCACATTTAATTTGTATCATAATTTTGGTTTCGCGTTTTACCATTCAGCTGAATAGTTTTTAAAATTGTAGGAATTTTCATTTATAAGGAATAGGATAAGAAAGTTTGAGGTTGCCTATTTCCCCTACAGTTGGTTCCTTATTTGGAAATTGTTGACTTTGATGACTTTCCTAAATTTTGGATTGAATAGTTTGAAACCTGTTGGAGAATCTTCTTCCTAGTGCAATAGTGAAACATCCTTCGAGGGGGTCCTAAAAAATATCATACTCTACCCACAAAAATTGCACCAATGTTACAAAAAATTAAAATCCTATTTTTCAGCTAGAAAAATAGCCATTTCACATTGAGGTATCTCTCATTCAGGAGAAGGTAAAATTCAAAATAAACTGGATAAGATGTAGCAAGTTAACGTTTCTCTAAGGAAAGACCGAGGCCTTCTTTCAAAATAAAACAATCAGAAGAAAAACAGGCACTTTTCCAGAAAAGTCTAACCGGTTTTCACATTCATTTTTGAAGTTGAAATATTAATTTCAAAAGGAAATGCTCATGATCAACGAGAGTGTTGAACCCACATCAAAAACGTATTAGACAACATTGTTCTAATTTTACTAATTACGAAAATGACCACAAAAATATTCGCAAATATTATTTTCAAGCTGTAAAAGCGGTAGAGTTTTCAGCTTGACAATATACAACTTTAAATGAAAAATATTTCCTCAAACATTGACGATTTATTATTGATATATGTATTAACCGTATTACAATTTCGATGTTAATTATAGAAATTTTTGTCTTTAAAATTCTACCCTCCCCAACATTATTCAGCTTATTACTCCAGCACGTGACGAGTATGATATTGGTATATTAATGAAAATAGTTAAATCTATACAAAAATTACAGAAGGGTTAGGTCTGCCTTGTTAGTCTTACATTTTTTGTAAACAATTTAATGGTATGGAGTATTGTGGATTACACGCTCTACTCTATAATTGAGTGTGATTGACTTAGAGCGGCCTACAGGAGTCTCTCTAATTTCATCTTTAGTCAATCGTGTAATCTTGCCGCTTCTCATGTTCATTTTTGCCCGTGCGTTACCACGATAGGTACCTCTACCTTTAGAGGAATATATTCCGGCAAGGACTTTACTTGTCTCCAATATTGCAAAGATGTCCCCATCGGCTGTTGATAATACAATCAGTTCATGCTTTGGTACGGGTATGAAGAAATCTGGAGTCTGAAGAAATAGAATCTGCTGATTGATAGGGAAAGTGTATCTCCTGAGTTCAAATACCCGTCGCGGATTCTTATAGGATGTAAGCCGAATAAATTTAAGTTGGTCAAGTTCATATCGATGTCCAGTCGAAGAAGCAATCTCGGTTGGTGGAGCGATGAACCTGGAAAGAGGACCCCTCGTCATGGTACGAGGAGACCTAGACCTTGGACGAAGAGAAGGCTCAGTAGGAAAAGAAGACTTGACCGGCGAATGAATTATGGTCAGAGGAAGAGGCCTGTCAGGAGAAATATGCCTTCCTGATGAAGAAGATTCGCAACGAGGGTCATCGGGAATTAGGTCACTCTTGGGTGAACGCTCGGTTTGTGAACTTAAACCTGCAAGAATAAACAAAGGATTGATTTCTTTCAATGGATGTAGGTAAACCATAAAATCCATGTAAGGAAGCTGAGAAGGCATGTCTGAGGAAATTGAGTGAAAAGCACTGGGGAACTCACTAAAAGCTAAACCTGCAATATTCAGGAATCGTCAGTTAGGAAAGGTCCAGGAGATTTATCATTTCGAATTTTTCTTAGCAGATTGTAAGGTGCTTTCACACCAAGAGAAGTTGAGTTTGAATTTGGTTTCAAATTTGAATTTAAGGCTGTATATACATACAGCGGAGTTTCCTTACAGCAGAAAAAAATTGTGGGAAGAGAGCACAGAAAACAATGATTTAGGGATTAGGGAAGAAGATTAAGAAGATTAAGGATTAGGGAAGAATTAGGAAACAACTGATAAATGCCTTAGAGAAGATGTTATTTGAAACTGTAACCAATTAATATTCTTTTGTTCTGTCAGCTTGTATATGCGGTTATCAACCGATGATACTTCAAATAAATCACATCAATTTTTGTGAATATGACTTCGATGACAAAGTCATACCCTATCTCGTTTTTTGAAACTATTTATAAGAATGGTGGGCATTTATCCAAAGATTTATAGGAACATTCGAAGTGACAAAATTAATTTTTTCAGTGGTTTTTTGTATTCTTTCCATCCTGACATCAAGTATAAGAGAAGGCTCAAGCTAATGTATATGGCCATTGGTTTCTCTTGAAGACATGAAAAGTGATCTTAAAAAATAACTTTGCAGCATTGAATTTTCAATAAATAATTTTCGATGTTTTTTTTATGAATCTTCCAATCCTGACATTATGTATAAGAAGAGGCTTAACGTACGTATATGACGGGTGGCTTCTTCTGAATGATATTATGCATTCATGCATTATGAATGCAATAATATTAATGTTCAGAACAAGAATCAATATCTATAAATTAAGCCATGAGCCTGGCCGGAGGAGATATAGACCTGATAGCTTTTCGGATGGGGCCTTGTGGTGTAACCTTCATTTAACTATTTATATGAGCATGAATAAGACTACGGGTGGAAAAATTCCGCTTCCATTTTAACTTAACGTGATTTCAGTTTCTGAGATGAAGAAAAATTTTGTTTCCATAGATGAATAAATACTTTCAGATTGAATTCATATCATTCTGGTCAAACTTTGACTTTGGAAAGGAATGGCAATTGCGATAGACTTGGATTACATCAGTAAAACTGTTGTTTACAAAAGCTCTCAAATGTTTCTGTAATTATGTAAAGTACATAATATAGGATTATATTCACCAATAAAATTCAGGATGACCATAAAGATAAAGACGTGCGTATAAACCATCTCCATTTTTCCAATAAGAAGGAAAGCTGATTATTGCGTTACGGAAAAATTTGGTTAACACTGGATTCCATGAATATTCTGGTGTTTGACAAGCGTATGTGTACGGTATCTTGATTGTTATCACATAAGTTTCAGGCGCTTATCTTGTCCCTCTGAAATGCTGATATTTATGTTTCATAAATCATTTTAGGAGAATAATTCCGATTACCTCAACCTAGAAAACCTGCCTTAATGCAGTATACTTTTCTATACTTTGAGAAATATTTGATAATTAAAATGTAAGTCTCAACGGAAATAGCTTGAAGAATTTTACGCAATTTCAACCAATTTCTCATAGGATTTCAAAGATTCAGAGGGGTCTATGAAATCTGATATCAAATTTTAAAAACTAGCGATTAGTTTCATCTTTTATTTCAAACATTCACATATTATCATTGCAGTTATGAAAAATCATGTTCTGGATCAAATTAGCCTTTCATCTGATTACAATATTTATTTATATGCTGAGCATACGATTTTGAAATAAACGCTTTTTTTATCTCAAGGTGAATGTTGTAACTTCAGGGAAGCATTACGCAAAGCTTGCATACTTATACAATAAATCTGTGTTGACATCAAAGTTAATAAAATTTTGAGTTGCATTTGATTTAGTTTTACTTACTACATCCTTGAAAGGCGTGATGGAATAGTTGATAAATATTTAATTTGACGTGTTTTCTCGTTTTGTTAAAAACACTCGCACTAACGTATTTTGAGGAGTCGATTGCGAATATGACCTTGAGGATATTTGCTAATCATCTGCTCATCGCAGCATCTCTCATTCGAACAAAAGGTAAAATTTAAAACAAACTAACCAAACTGATGCATCTCTTACTTTCGAAAAAAAAATAGCCCAAGAAAAACTGGCCAAAACGCAGCAAGGCAAAATTCTCAGAGAGCAAAACCTGGGCTTTTTTTTAGATAAAACAACGACAAGAAAAGCAGGCCTTTTTCCCAAAAAATGCAATTTTTTACTTTCATTTTTGAACGTCAAATATTTATTTTCAAAATAATTTCTCATGATCAATAAAGCGGGTGTCAAATCCTATCGAGAATGAATTGAACAACATTCTCTCAATCCCTATAAGAAGAGGTCACAATGCAAATGACAAGATTTTTTCCCCATGAACTACTGAATAAATAGATATATAATAAGTAGACCTAAATCTTTCCAAATCACGTTCATAAATAAATATATTTTTGTTCTGTCGAAATCACGTACACTAACGTATTTTATGGTGCTGGTTGAGAAAATGACTTTGAGAATAATCGAAAATATTATTCTCAAGGTGAAGTCGAAAAAAGTTGTTCTTAAATTGTCAATAATAGCAATGATTATTAATTTTTCGAGCTGAAAAAGCGGTAGAGTGTTTGTCTCAAAAATTCAGCATTTTTAATAAAAAACATTGTTCCAAACATTTATGATTTATTATTGATACAAAATTCATTTACAATGTTATAATTTACATCTTCAAAAACCAACCACTGATTCATAAAATGAGAGTTTGCGATATATTGATATTCATAACCCTTTTTTAACTTTTCTTTGCATATCACTACTACTTTATGTGCTATTTGATTGATTGCTTTCTGAACAAAAAGCGGCTCTTTAAACAACCGATCAGATTCAGTGCTAATGAGAAAAACCAAATCAAAAAACCAATCAGATTACCTTCTTCAAGTTCTTTTCAATTCTTTCTATAACAAAAAATATAAAATCTCAGTGAAAAACATTGAAATTTGAATCATTGTGACACAAAGAGAATTAATTTAAAACATATAAATATTCGCTCTGATGTTTAAAAACTCTAGGGATTCGCAAAATTCATAAATCAAACCCAAATGAATTCAATGTGATAACTTTTCCATTAGAATGTGATTGGAAACCGTGTGGCCATCTGAGAAACGTCAACCCAAAACCATCAAAATTGCCTTCTGGGATGAAGATTGAATTTAGTGTTTTGAGGGCTAACTAAATTAAGGGCTTTCGGGCCAAAAAATGAATTTAAGTATTTCAGGGCCAACATATCGATCAAGGCCTTTCAAGATCAACCGAATAGATTGAGAAATTTCAGGCTTACTACAAAAGTGACAAAACAGCTTTCCTGGCAAATGAGGCTAAGAGGTTGCGCAAGACTAAAAATGAGGAATTCAAAGCGGTTGATTTGTTGAACAAACAAAAGATCCTCTTCTTTAGAAGGCTCTCTTCAGTCTAATGAATGACCTGGCCAGAAGTCTCAGGAACGCGATGAGAAATTAAGTTTGTGGCAAAATCATAATTTTAATAGTAATGCCTTGAACACCTCTATGACTAAGTTGCGTCGGTAATGAAATGGTGAAAAGACTACAGACTAGAAACTGAGCACTACCTCGCTTAAGAATTTATTATCTCTCGTAAAATATCATCGTAAAGTTTCCTTTGTACGCTGATTTCGTGTGGTTTTGAGTTGCAACAAAAATAAGACAACGAAGAATGAGCATGAATCTATGTTCATGTTCTAGTTTCAAACTTGAAGCATTTTTGTTTTTGGAAACAAAAATCTTATCATGAGAACAGAACGAATGATCTGCATCAGAAAGGATACTCCTGTTTTTTGATAAGCATATGTGCCATTCGACTAGAATGCAAATGTCACAACATTTGTAAATATTCGAAATCAATTCCTCATTCGTAATTCATAGATAGGAATTAGTATTCATGTAATTTTGAGGGTTTCCCCATCGTGCATTTTACTACTCTTCAGATCCAAAACTTGAACCTTGAGGATAAGTGCTATCCAATGATTCCCAAACGTGGCGAATCCTGTATCCGAAACAAGGTCAAAATTTTGTACCTATATTTCATGAATTTCTTTATTACACGACAATTATGGATTCATCTGGAAAAAATTCTTATCAAGTTCTTGCTTATTCCCGACTTACTTGAATCGAGTTTGAAAAAGAAAAGTAACTGGGATAGATGCAGATTACATTGTACAATATTAAATTTTTCAGGAGAATCAAGGTTGATCGTTAAGAGAAATACCAGAGTAGAAACTAGCCTAACTTTTCCGAATTAGAGGAATACTGAAAAATGCATTGAAGGAAAATTTATTAGACACAGTATCAAATGAATATGCCGCTGTTTTATTGACTTGTATATGTGATTTTTGAAACAATTTACAAGTATTGTGGACATATATCCGAAGATTTCTAAAAGATTAAAAGACAAACTTAATTTTTGTAATGCTTTTTCTTTAATTCTTTCAATCCTGACAGTATGCATAAGAGAAAGCTAAGGCTGAATGTATATGACCCTTGGCTACTTCTGAATACGTGAGGCTATTATGTAATAATGATATAAAATAATGTTATCTGAAAAGGGTTATTCATCGAAATTTCAGAAATATATCTCTCTTCAAAAATACTCACCTGCTATTAGTGAAGTTATTGAGGACCAAGGTGACTTAATCGATATTTGGATCATACTTCTAATAACTTTGCATTCATACATATGTATCGTGGTCCATGTAACTTAAGGGGATTTTTTTCAAAGCCGCTTCATTGAGTATGGCCGAAGAGCTGATCTCATTAATGCAGTATATAAGAAGTTTGTTAGGGCTAATCTTGCCGCTTTCCATGTGTCCATCTGCTGTTAATGATATAATTAGTTCTTGGTTGGGCATGGAAACAAAAATATTTTCTCCCACAAGTAATTGAATTGGTTTGACCGCTGGGAAAGTGTATCTTCGAAGTTCAAATAGCCGGCAAAAATTCTTACAAAAAATGAGCCGAATAAATTCGAGTTGTTTATAATAACGTCCGAAACGAGAATCAATTTTTGTGGATGCAGCCATATACCTGATCTGGATTGGCATTGTTTGAAACATTGGACGGTGGTGAAAAATCGAATTCTTGATTTCCAAGAGTGAATAATAGTATTCTTGGAAGCTTGTAGGCTAGGGCCTTGTAGAAATTGTGGCCCTTCATTTAACTATTCATTTAATCATGATTTAGGCTAACGTGGACAAATTATCCTGAGTGGAGTTTGCAAAAGAATGACAATTGAGATAGACTCGGATTACACCGCAGAAATTTTTATTTTTCAAAAGCTTCCAAATGTTTCTATCTGTATATTTGGTAATATTAGAGTGTTATGTTCATCAATTAAATGCAGGATGACCATAAAGATAAAGAACAGCGTATAAACCGTTCTTATTTTAATAATGAGGGGAAAAAACTGATTGAAGCTTCAATCAAAAATTTGGTTAACACTGTATCCCATGGATATTCTGGCGTTCTATGAGCGTATGTTTACGGTATCTAACCAAAATCAAAATTTCTGTTTCGGCAAATAAGACTGTGAGGTTTCACAAGACATGAAGAATTCATACTGGCTGATTCGCTGAACAAACAAGAGATCCCTTTCTCTGAGAGTATCTCCCCGGCACACCTCAGTGACTATAGCGGTAATGAAACTGTAAAAAGACTGAAGAGAAGAGAGTGAGCACTGCCTCGTTTGAGAATTTATAACCTATCGTAGGATAGGTTATAAATTCAAGATTCTAAGAGCCTGGAATGAAAACCGATGCTCCAGTCGAAAGCTAAATAAATAGCAGAGAAGCTTGGTGTAGAAAAATTTTAAGCCAGCAACGGTTGGTTGGAACCTTTCCAAAGACGACACAACATATATTTTCGGATTCTTGATGGCGAATCAGCAGCAGCGGATTCAGAAGTAGCAGCAGTAGGGAAATCAAAATCGCCAAATTTATTGAAGTAACACGCTCCTGGAGATCAAATCAACGTTCATGAATTCGCATTCCTTTATCGACAGATGCCGAGATGTATTATGAAAAAAAGAGGGTTTGAAACATAATTTGAGTAAGTTGGCCACCTGCCTCAGTTGGCCACATTTTGATGAAGCTGCGGCTGGCTAACATGGACAGGTTTTATTTCACTGGGTTGCACACCTCAGTGACTATAGAGGTAATGAAACGGTAAAAAGACTGAAGAGAAGAAAGTGAGCACAGCCTCGCTTGAGAATTTATACCTATCGTAACCTACGTAATGTCCGAATCGTGTAGCTTCAGAGGTGTCTCAGGATATATAATTCATGATATTGACGAGTTATCTTCACATAAAATATTAACGTAAAGTGTGCCTCATGTTGCAAGCTGCAATATCACAATACATGCAGAGAAATTTCCGCAAAGAAAAAAGAACTTTGCGCAGTCAAGCATATGCGCCTTTCCGATTAATGATTTTGGAAAATTTATACGAATTCTGGAATCATTCCGTAATCCATCATTCGTAATTCGTAGGTAGGAATCAGTAGTTATTTAATTTTCATTTGCTTCTTCATCATGCATTTGACGAATTCTTAGATCAGAACCGTATACATTGGAGCTCCATGTTTTCTGATTATTTAATATCGTGAAAAATCCTGTAGCAGAACCAACACGTCAGAATTTGTAATGATGCGGGAATTTGAAACATACAAAAATAATTTTCAGTAAAGAAATTTTATCTTTAACGAACCTTACCGCTTTATCCTTAGCGATTAAATGATAAGATTCCACGAAATGCCTTGAAGCTTATCAAGCAATCTAAATCAATCTGAAGTCAATCTGAAGTCAATCTGCGTCAATCTGAATGCTACAAAAACTTGTTTTTCCGCTATTTCATTATTCATTGGAAATGTTACTAATGTACTTCTCCAACAATTTTTGATGTTGCCAAATTATAAATTAACTGATGATGCATACGAATTCGAAGTATTTTTCTTTTCAAAGCAATTTTGAAATGTTTGAGACCACTAATAATCATTTTGAATCCAATAGGAGTACCTTTTCTGGTGAATTCCAATCAATTAGCCTTACATAAAAGAAAATTTGTACTTTAATGAGAAGCACCTAAACTATCAATTTATCATGTTAGAAATTAGAAGCTTTTCAAAAATAGATCAGTATTAGCTATTATGAAGGTAAAATTAAACTTGTTTTCCTGTCTGTTTTCTTCAAAGCGTTTACAATGAGGAACAAACTTTCCACCTGACCTCTTCTGTTTAAAATTCCAGAACTTGAACCTTGTACCGAGTATCTCATGAATTCAGCATATGATGAGTATGGTGTTAGTTTATTACTGAGAAATGTTAAATTGACCAAAAATTCCAAAAGGGTTAGGTTCTCCTTGTTCCACTTACATTTTTGTAATTAATTTATTGGAGGGGAGGATTGTTGTTTACACGCTCTACTTTGTAATTAACTATGATTATCTTAAAAGTTCAAATACCCGTCGCGGATTCTTATTGGAAGTAAGCCTAATGAATTGAACTTGAGCAAGTTCATATTGATGATCGATCGAAGAAACGATCTTGGTAGGTGGAGCGATGAACTTAGAAAGAGGGGAGCACTGGGCGTGGTACGAGGAGACCTAGACCTGGCACGAGGAAGAGGCTCAGTAAGAGAAGAAGTTTGGGCCGGAGAATGAGTCATTGTCAGAGGAAGAGGCCTTTCAGGAGAAAACTGCCTGCCTGATGGAGGAGAAGATTGACCATGATGATCACCAGGAACAAGCTCACCCTTGAATGAACACACGGATTGTGAACTTGAACCTGCAAGAATAAACAAAGGATTGATTTCTTTTGAAGGAGGCAGATATGCCATGAAATTCATGTAAGAAAACTGGAAGCCATCTCTGAGGAAACCAAGCGAAGATTGCACTGGGAAGCTTATTGAAAGCTGAACCCGAAATATTGAGAGATCTCTAACCTGGCCTGAAGGAATAGAATTTGCTGATTTTTAGGAAAAGTGTATCTTTGAAGTTCAAATACCCGTCGCGGATTTTTACAGGAAGTGAGCCGAATAAATGCAATTTGGTCAAGTTTATATTGATGTCCGAACGAAGAATCAATCTTGGTAGGTGGGGCCATGAACCTGGAAAGAGGAGACCGGGACGAGGTAAGAGTAGACCTAGATCTGGCACGAAGGGGCCTATCAGGAGAAAGATGCCTCTCTGATGAAGAAGAAAATTCTCAAGCAGGATCATCAGCAATAGGCGGTATGTAGGTATTTCATGAAATCAATGTCATGAAACTGAGATGCAGGACTGAGGAAAGTGAGGGACGATTGCACCAGAAAGCTTATTTAAAGCTGAATCCAAAATATTCAGATATCTCGGAAGGGTCTAGCAACACTTTTATTTCGAATTTTTATTGCAGATTGTAGCGCGCTTTTATACACATTGTTATATTTGTACCTTTTGAGAAAGAATCTCATTTTGCCTTGAGGATTGTAACCTCAAATTAACTGAATTTTCTCTAGATATTTTGGGCGCCAGACTCATTTTGGGACAAACAAAACAAAATCAAGACAAATGATTGAATTTAGTGCTTCTAGGGAAACCGAACATTATGGGTTTGTCCGGAAAAAATTCATATAAAACCCCTGCTTATTTCGAACAAACTAAAATATAGTTTTATAAAAACAGCATTTGGAATAGATGCGGATTATGTCGGACAAATTTCCATTCGCTGAAAGCTTAAAAACAGAGCAATTTTTGTAGATTGAGCTCCATTAAAAATATGACACCTAATCTCACTTCTTCAGAACCATTTACAAGTATTGTGGACATCTTTGACAAGGTTTCTAGTGAAATACAAAGACAGGCGATGGTAAAATCTAGTTCCTCATTTTTAAAAATGAATGATCTAATGTTCGCAAGTTTGTGAGTTAGGACCTCATGGAATATCATGAGGTCCTTACTATCCTAGTTTTGAGATTCAGAAAAATTCTGTAATGATAGATGAATAACTAAATTCAAAATAAATTTGTATCATTTCAGACAAACTTATATACCGTTAATAAGAGAATTGCAATTGGGATAGACTCATAATACATCGAAGAAATTGTAATTTGCAAAAAGCTTCGAATTGTTCCTATAATTATAAATAGTACACATTATAGTATTATATTCACCAGTAGAACCGAGGATGACCATGAAGATAAAGACCTCTATATGAACGATCCCCATTTGTCTTATTGGTGGAAAAACTGATTAATGCGTTAATCGTATAAGTTTCAGGCGCTCATTTTGTTCCTCTGGTATATCAATATTTATGTTTCAATAATAATTTTAGGAAAATTAATTCGTATACCTTAACCTGAAGAAAACAGCAATTTTTGTGAACAGCGCTGTGGACATCTTTCCGGAGTTGTCTAGTATTCGTAAGATTAAAATACAAAGAATTGTGTTTTGGGCTTTTGTCAATGTGAATACTATCTTGTCAAGACTTTGTGAATAAGGATATTATAATGTGGAGTTCATCAAATTAAGCTTCGCTTAACTATAGTAGTATTTAACATAATTTTGCCCGTACAGAGGAGAAACCTATCTTATTTTTCAAGAAGTTTCAGAATTTCGGAATCAATCCATAATGATTCGTTTAGTTATCCGAAACATCACTTCAGTTTGATCGATTGACGTCCGGCATATGTGAGGCAAAGATACAGAAGATCTGATAAGATCCATAATTTTTGCAGTTTAACTGAGATGGAATCATAATTTGTCTCGGCCAAGTCCGGGATTAATGGCTCTGCTTTTTAATTACAAAGTTCGAATTCGATCTGGCGATTTATTTCCAAACTGGAAAAGGGGTGGAGTGTGCAGTTCTGAAAATTAGCATTTTAAATAAGGAAGATTTTTTTAATTAGCCATGATTTATTATTAAAACAAAATTTACATACTACCATTTCAATGTTAATTATGAAAATTTTCGTTTTTAATATTGTAATTCTAATGTTGTAAGGCGCTTTATATTATGGCATTAGCTAGCAGCTGACATTAAGGGTTTTTCTATTGTTTATATAGTAGCTCTCCAAACGATGCAGTAATCAATCTCAATTGACTATAGTAATTTGCAAATTCATTGATAAGACAATTTTCAATAATTTTTCTTGTTTCATCCAATTACTGTCAATAACATGTGTCAATTCAAAAAATTACTTTGAAAGTTTTCCCTCAGAGGAACACTTTTCAAGCCTCAAAAACCAATCCCTAATTTGAAGAATGGATGTTTTGCGCTATACTATTATTTTCACAAAGCCGTTCTTCTCAAAAATGAAAAAGTTTAATCTAAAACAAATTCTGAAAGAGGTAGATTCCCTTTTTTAGTCTAACTTTTTTCCAATCAATTCAATAGCGTGAAGGATTGCAGCTTACACGCTCTACTCTATAATTAAGTATGATTTTCTTAGATTGGCCTACAGGAATGTCTCTAATTTCTTCTTTTGTCAATCGCGTAATCTTGCTGCTTTTCATGTTTGTTTTTACCCTGTAACCTTTACCTGCATAGATTCCAGCAAGACTGTTAGTAGTCTCTAATATTGCAAAGATGTCACCATCGTCTGTTGATAATACAATCAGTTCTTTCCTTGGTATGGGTATATAGTAAGCATGGGGTTGAAGAAATAGAATTTGCTGATGTATAGGGAAAGTGTATCTTCGAAGTTCAAACACCCGTCGCGTATTCTTATTGGAAGTGAGCCGAATAGATTCAAGCTGGTCAAGTTCATATTGATGTCCGATCGAAGAAGTAATCTTGGTTGGTGGAGCAATGAACCTGGAAAGCGGACCTCTTGGTATGGTACGAGGAGACCTAGACCTGGCACGAAGAGGAGGCTTAGTAGAAAAAGAAGAATTGACCGGTGAATGAATTATGATCAGAGGAAGAGGCCTTTCAGGGGAAAGATGTCTGTCACGAGAAAGAAGTCTGCCTGATGAAGAAGATTCGCAAGGAGGATCATCAGCAATAGGCTCACCCTTAGGTGAACATTCGGTTTGTGAACTTAGACCTGCAAGGATGAACAAAGAATTGATTTATTTCATTTTATGTAGGTATCTCATGAATTCCTTGCAACAAAAGTGAAAGGCATGTCTAAGGAAATTTGGGAAAAATATTAGAAGCTGAACTCGAAATATTCAGAGATCTTTAACCGAGAAGGATCCAGGAAAATTTTTATTTCGATCTTATTTTTTGCTGTTTCTATTTTCTTCTTTTCATAGTAGAAAAAGGTTCAATTTTCAATCTGAAAAATTTGAGGATCCACTTACTAGCTATCAGGTTGCTCAATTAATACTAAGAAGGTTTGATTATAACATATTATTCTTCTTCTAGAGAATGGGAGTGGAAGCTTTTCTTTGTTCGAAGGACAGATTTTTGAAACCGTAATAGAATGCTTTCAAACAAATTCAATGAGATTGAACAGAATTCTTTCCGACAAGATGTTTATTATCTTAAAACTGAAAAAAGTTAGCCAATAATATAATTTTTCCAAATTTTTGGGTTATGATCGTATGGCATGCTAATATCCTTCATTTGAATTTGTTATGTAAGCATACATTCTGACTTCCTCCGGAATAAATTCAGATTGAATTTGTCTTCAATGTCTTAAATGTTTTAAAAATTATTTATATTACATATTATAGTATTATATTCACCAAAAGAATTAAGGATGACCATCAAGGTAAAGGCCAGAATATAAACGGTCTTCATTTTTTTAAATCAGGAAAAAAAGTGATTATTGTGCTTCTAAAAAATTTGGCTAACACTGTATCTAATAAATATTCTAGAGTCTCATTATAGCATCCATGTGGTAACTTAATTGTTATCTCACGAGTGATAGGCGGCAAGTGTTTCCTTCTGAGATATTGATATTTACGTTCCATAAATCATTCCAAGATAAGAAGTCAGTTACCTCTACCGAAGCGAGTTTGGGGAAAATAGAGCGATTCCTTCAAATAGCGTGTCGCTGACAATAACTGTAAATTTTATGAACCATAAAAAAATTTTGTAGGTATCTTTCCTCGTAACTTTTCACAAAGTATCAATTTTAAGGTAGTTGTGGTTGTTGATGATAATCTTAGAGATGGAAGATATCTTTCATGAACAAAATTTTAAGCATTGAAAAAATAATATACTTCGGAGAAATTTTATCTTAAATGAACTTTCAATTCTTATCGCTTTATTCTTATCGATGCAAAATAATGTTCGAATTTGATTTAATATGACTACTTTAATATTAGTTTTTTCCTTTGCATTGAAATTCATTTCAAGCTACCCTGAAGATTCACTGTCATGTTTTCATAATTGAAAAAAAGTGATATTATTTGTCATGGCTTGAACCAAAAATACTCATCCCAGAATGAAGTGGTTCTAAGAAAATTTGTATATATACTTTAGGGAAAAATTTGGTTAAATAAAATGTTATTGTAGCTTTGCAGTTTTTCCAAAAAGTTAATTTTTTGTTTTGAATGTGTTTTCACAAAAAAAGTTCACACCAAATTTGTGGATGTTTTTTTGTTAAAAAACTTTTGTCTTCTCGTCTCTTGTCACTTCTTTCCAGAAATTTCAGCTTCCAATTTCCAGTGTTATTTTGTTCTTTTTAAAAAAAAAAAGTTACTCGTGCTATTTAGGAATGACAAATTTTTGAAATCCTTTTTAGGTGAACAACTATTGTTAATTAATTTTTTTTTCGTACCTCAGATCGTTTTTCAACCAACTTAGGTATTCGCAAATGACATTTATCATTCGACTAAATGGTAAAGTTGAAAAAAAGGAACCAGACCAGGGTATCTCTCATTTTCGAGCAATTGAAAAGCTCGAAACAAACTGGCTAAAATGTAGTGATACAAAGCTCTCGAAGGAGAAAAACCAAGGCTCTCTTCTGGAATGAAACTAGCAATGGGCTCATCCTTAGTTGAACCTTCGGATTGTGAACTCAAACCTGCAAGAATAAACAAAGAATTGATTTCTGCTGAAGTATGAAGTATATCATGAAATACATGTAACAAAACTGGGAGGCAAGTCTGAGGAAATCAATTGAAGATTGCATTAGAGAACTTATTAAAAGCTAAACCCGCAATATTCAGGGTTCATCAATCGGGTTGGATCCAGGATAATTCTTATTTCGAATTTTTGTATGCAGATCGTGAAACACTTTTATACAAATTTTAATATCAATGCCTTCTGAGGAAGAAAATTAATCCGACTTTGGCATTTTGAACTCAAATTAACTTGGTCATCTATAAATATTTTGGGTACCAGACTTTATTCAAGTAAAAAACAACTCAATCAGAACAAATGGGTGAAATCTCAAAAATCGGAATTTAGCAGAAAAAGTGGTTTTGTAATGACAGGGGTTTCTTACTCGTGAATGATAATGCAGTGAATCGAGTGAACATTAAATATGTTTTCATTTAGTCGAATCAATTCTCACGATTGATGAATCATAAATCGATCGAAACTGAAACGAAGATATTTTCTATCGTTACAATTTCAGATTGACGTTTTCTAGTTATTTTCAATTCTTACAAAAAAGAACGAAATACAATCTGAGTGAAAAAGGTTAGCATTCAAATCCTCAAAGTACAAAGAGAATTAATTTAAAACTAATCGCTTTGTCGTTTTGATACTCGATGAGAAATGTAGAAATTAAATTGAACCTAATTTCACGTGATAACTCATTCGTAAGCTGTGGTAAAACTCATTTCACAGAAAAATTCAGAAAACAAATGTGACAAATAAAATCGCAAAATAATATCACAAAAGATTTGCTTAGTTGAATGCAAAAGATTCACGTTTGTGAGAAATCGTGGCCACGTGGCAAACATGAATTAAAAATTTTTGAATTGTTTTTTGGATAAATGATACAAAGTTGCTTTCTGGGAAAAGGATTGAATGCAGGGTTTTCAAAGGCAACCAAATTTCGAGCTGTTATGGCTATCAATCAACTTGAGGGCTTCCAGGGCTAAAAAATTGAATTTGATGCTGTTAGGGCTATCTATGTTCAGAGCTTCCAGGGCCAACTGAATAGATTCAGGACATTTAGGGCCATTACGAAGATAACGAAATTTCTTTCAATTTTTTTCTCAAAGACATGTCTGTATCGAATTTTAAAAATTTCAATTCCCAAGCTTTTTTTTAATCTTTTGATTTTTCAGTTAATCAGGCAGTTGTATTTATCGTGTCCACATAACGTACGGGGATTTTTTAAAGCCGTTTTCTAAGGAATGGCTGAGGATCACATTTCATTGCTTTTGTATATGAGAAGTTTGGTAGGAACCTATTACCGAAAGGCGTATGAATCTGAACAAAATACCAAACGGTTCCTCTTATTAGCATTCATTTTTTAAAATTGAGTCAATGGCCTGAAGAATTAGGACTAAAGCGCTCGACTCTGACATGAAGTAGGATTTTGCTATAGCGGCCTGTTAGCATCTTTTCCCTTTCATCATTTTTTCGTAACATAATTTTGCCGCTTTTCATGTTTCCTTCGGCTGTTAATAATACGATTAGTCATTGGGTGGGCATAGGCACAAAGACATTTTCTCCAGGAAGCAACTGAATTGGCTCATCCGCTGGAAAAGTGTATTTATGAAGTTCGAATAGCATGAGAAGATCCTTATAGAAGTGAGACGAATAAATTCCGGTTGGTCAAACTTATATTAAAGTCCGATACAAGATTCAATCTTGACAGGTGGATCCATAGACCTGGCCAGAGGAGATCTAGACCTGACGCGAGGAATCACGGAATGTTTTTTGTTTTCTTCGGAGGGCATTTTTTGGTACATTGGGCAGTGATGAAAAATCCAATTCTTAATTTCAAAAATTAAATATTTTAATTTTCGAAAGTTCGTGACTTAGGATCTCATTTAAATATTTATGCAAGCATGCTTTGGACTAAGGTGAACGAATTCCCACTTTCATTTTAACTGAATATACTTTCCAAATCTGCCATTTAGAAAAATTCTGTAATGATAGATAAATGAATGAATTCAGGTTGAATTTGTATCATTTCGATAAAACTTAAATAGTATTCAAAGAATAATGTTAATTGGGGTAGACTCGGGACTCGTATAGGAAATTTTTATTTACGGATAGCTTCAAAATGTTCCTAGAGTTATATATAGTACACATTATAATATTTATATTCAGCAATAGAATTAAGCAATATCATGAAGATGAAAACCACCATATAAGCGATCCCCATTCTTCAAATTAGGGGAAAAACTGGTTGATGCGTTAATGAAGAATTTATTTAACACTGTATCTGATGAATATTCTGATCTTTTATTAGTATATAAGAGTATGTGCGGTATCAAAATTGTTATCACAATAGTTTGAGGTGCTTATCTTGTCCGGCTGATGTATTGACATTTATGCTTCATGAATCATTACAGGAGAAGTAATTTGGTTACCTCAACCCGTAAAAATAGAAATTTTTTGAATAGCTCTTCGATAAAAATCTGAGTCATAATTGTGTTGTGCATCTTTCTGGAGGTATCTAGTAAGATAAGGATACAAAAAATTGTTTGTTTGCCTCTTGTGGGCGTGAATACTATCCGATGATGGCTTCGTGGATGAGGATATCATAGAAGGGAATATTTGGGTGAAATAAATTTGTTAATTAGATATAAAGAAAAATTATTCACTCAGTTCTGCTTTTTAAAATGATTATTGAGGTTGCGGATGTTTGTTCACAAATGTCAGAAAATCTCGATCAAGAATCGATTATTATTTTCAGAACTTGAATTTTCGGAAAAAATTGTCTTTTGAAAATCGACAACTGCAGGGCATTCAGAACTGGAATTTAGCTACCCTGATAGTTTTCCAAAGGTCTTGCCATTCTGAGAAGTAAAGCTGGTTGACCAGGTGCTTGAAATACATCTTTCCCAAGAAATTCTTGTTCAGGATAGAAATTTAAGATTCTTCAACCGGTTTTCGAAGGTCTAGGGATTCTGAAAAGTAAAGCTGAAAGCCTTGGTTTTCAAAAGACTTTTTCTTCGAGAAAGGTGAATTTCGAACTGCAATTTAAGTTACCCTGGCCATTTTTCAAATTTTTGGTCCTTTTACGAAGTAAACCTGATATTCCAGGTATTCAGAATACATCTTCTTCAAGAAAGGTGCTTTCAGTACTGAAATTTTACTCACCCTGACCGTTTTTTCAAGGTCTGGTAGTGCCAGGAAATAAACTGGGTACTCCAGGTGGTCGAGATACATCTTCCGCTAGAAAACTATACCCAGAAGTAAGGTAGAAAGCAACCAGGCTATTTATCTAAAGTCTCGTCTTTCTACAATTTCAACCTGATAGTCCAGTTATTCAGAATACATCTTCTTTGAGGAATTTGTCTTCAGATATGAAAATTTATTCACTCTAACCATTTCCCAAGGTCTCGTGATTTTTTGAAGTGAAACTGGTGATCCAGTTGTTCAAAATACATCTTCCCCTAGGAAGTTGTATCCAGAACTGATGTGGAAGGCACCCTGGCCATTTTTTTTAGGTCACGTCCTCCTGAACAGTAAAGCTGATAGTCTCAGTAGTTAGAATACATCTTCTTCGAGAAAGGTGCATTCAGAACTGAGGTAAGGGGCATCCTGGCCATTTTTCCAAGGACTTGTCCTTCTAAAAAGTGTATCTGGTAGTTCAGGTATTCACAATACATCTTCTTATGGGAAGGTGCGTTCAGAAGTTGAATGTTATTCATCTCGATTGTTTATCGAAGGTGTTTTCCTTATAAAAAGTGAACCTGGTAATCCAGGTATTCAGAATACATCGACTTTGAGGAAGGTGCCTTCAGAACTAAAAGTTGGATCTCTTCAACCGTTTTTTCAAGGTCTGGTAGTTCCAGTAAGAAAACCCCGATAATCAGGGTATTCAAAATTTCAGTCAAGAACACAACTTCGCCCAGCAAGATGTATTTTGAACACCTGGACTACGGGTTTGATTTTTTCAAGTAACGGGACTTTCGGAAATGAATGAGATTGTCGGAAATTATGGTTATGAACAGAACTTTTTAAATTCCAGCTTACACCTACACAACCTTTTTTTGAGACCGTTTATTAACTTCTTCTAATGCTGCTATTTTTCAACGCTGTATCTCAATTAGTATTTGATTGTTGATGGTTTGAAATATTTGTAAAAAATCTGCTTTCTTGTTCAGAAGTGAAACATTATCCGAAGGAGACCCAAAAGGTTACATATTACCACCCAAAAAAACATCAAAAAGGTCAAAAAATAAAAAATCTGATCATGGAGATGACCTGAGAAATTACCGAAAATAGTAATTATTATCAATTTTCCGAGCCGGGAAAGGGGTAGAGTATTCGGCTTGAAAAATTACCACTTTGAATGAAAAAACATTTCCATAAACATTCATGCTTTATTATTGAGATAAGATTTATCTAACATATTACAATTTAAATGTTCAGTATAGCTATTTTTTATTTTGACCTCCGATTAATTATAATAATTTGCCACTTCATTAATAAGAAACGTCTGAATAAAATATTTCTGCACCCTTGAATAGTCATTCGGCCGAAAAGAATCATACCCTGGAAATTTTAGCAAGATCGGTTAACAAAGATACGTGTCTCCGAGAACCAGAAGTTTCCCATTCAATGAACATTGTTAAAAGTGTCACTTCCGAAAACAATTTAATATTTCAATACGTGCGTGGATTTTCACAAAGCTGTTTCTCTCGACAATGGCTTAATCATCTTATTACTACAGCATGAGCCACGTATGGTATTGGTTATATTACTGGGTTAAGCTTAATCTGACAAATATTCCGAAAGGGTCAGGTTTCCCTTCTTAGTCTTACATTTTTCATAATGAATTTAATGGCGTGAAAGATTGTGGTTCACGCGCTCTACTCCATAATTGAGTATGATGGTCTTATAGCGGCCTACAGGAACGTCTCGAACTTCATCTTTTGTCAATGCCGTAATCTTGCCGCTTTTCATGTTCATTTTTGCCCGTACATTACCGCCCCTTCTACCTTTAGCTGAATATAATCCAGCAAGAACATTAGTTGTCTCCAATATTCCAAAGATGTCACCATCTGCTGTTGATAATACAATCAGTTCTTGCTTTGGTACGGGTACATAAAAACTTGGAGCCTGAAGAAATAGAATTGGCTGATTTATAGGAAAAGTGTATCTTCGAAGTTCAAATACTCGTCGCGGATTTTTGTTGGAAGTAAGCCGAATAAATGCAAGTTGGTCGAGTTCATATTGATGTCCAAACGAAGTATCAATCGTGGTAGGTGGAGCTATTAACCTGGAAAAACGAGACCTGGACATGGCACGAGGAGACCTAGACCTGGCACGAAGAGCAGGCTCTGTGAGAGAAGCAGATTGGGCTGGCAAATGAGTCATGGTCGGAGGAAGAGGCCTCTCAGAAAAACGATGCCTGCCTAATGGAGATAAAGATTCGCAACGAGGATCAACAGGAATAGGCTCGTTCTTAGGTGAACACTCGGATTGTGAACTCAAACCTGCAAGGATAAACAAAGGATGATGATGATACAAAGAGAAAAGATGAAAAACTGATTGCTTTATCGTTTCGTACAGATGGAGTGGAGGTAGACTAATTTATTTTCTGGGGCAATGAGGGAGAAATGACTATTAGCAAATATGGTACAAGAAATTGATGTGACGGATATATAACAAAAGATTTGTTTGGTTGAATAAAAAGGATTTACTCTTATGAACCCTTGTGGCTACGTGGCAAACCCAATATTGAAAGCATTGAAATTACTTTCCGGGCAAAAGATACAAAATTGATTTCTGTGCAAAAGATTGAATGCAGTGCTTTCAGGGTCAACTTAATGTAGGGCTTTCAGGGCCAATGAATAAATTTCAGTTTTCCAGAGCCAACAATTAAATTTAGGTACTTCATGATCGACTCAATAGATTTATGACTATCTCTCCATTCTTATGGATGAGCTGGCCTGGACTATCAGAAAAACGGTGCAATTTAGAAAATCATCCACGGCAAAATTTCTACTTTTAATATTACTGCGTTCAATACCTCGGTGACTTAGGTAGTAATGAAACTGTAAACAAACCTACGTCATTTCTGACGCATGGAGCAGAACTGAAGCAAGGCCGTACAATGGAAAACAATACTGATCTTACGAATATTTGGAAACTAATGGGCTCAACAATAAGGGGGTCGTCTGGTGTAGAGGATAAAAAAGAATTTCCATTTGCTTTAACGCTATTCTTGGATCTCTAGAATACCCTCATGGAATCTTTGTGGCTATCCCGAGCTTCTTTATCAATTTTTCATGCATACTGAATAACCTTGATTACGCTAGCTCGTTAGGAGATAAGATAAGATTTTTGTGTACTATCGTATTCACTGGCCATCTGCTTAATCACAACTTTACCTACTGCTTGTTTCTGCATAAAAGTGCGGCACCCGAGCGTTAAAGTTGTTTCCAAAATTACTTCCGTAAATCTTTTCGGTTGATAGGTTCCTGTCCATTTTTCCAAGAGTTATCATACCCACCGTTTTTATTCTCGAAGGAGAGATGGTTGGGCATCCTCTCTTATACTGCCTCATCTTCAAGATTTTGCGACAAAATCACTATCATTCCTAGCCCACTTCACCAGACGACAACCTTGACGATTGAAAATCGTGATTATAGATTCGATATCTTGAAAGGTCTTGATAGTATCGCCTCACTTGACCACTTGCAGTAAAAGACAGATTTTGTGTAGATCGAGAAATCCTGGAGCTTTTCTAGGCAATCTAGGTCCAATAGAAAATCCAGAAGGTTTTATGTCAGTATGTTGGAGCGATTCCAAGTTGAGATTCTTAGATGTTAGTTTAGTAGCAACGTCTAATGGTGGATCAAGCTGGAGAATTTGATTTACAGAGTTGAGATTTCGGTAGGAGCCTCCTGCATCGTTCCACTATAATGTTGTTGACTCGAAGTCGGAACGAATCAGCAATAAGACAGTGAATTATAAACTAGATCGAAACGAATCATAGAGCATCGCCTGACAATAAGCTTCTTTTGGATAAGAGACGCTATCATCTAACAAAGATGAAAAAAATTATCTTCTGACGGGTTATTCATTCCACTTTTGAACTCATACATATTTTTCATAATATTTTCCTGCTATTAGTGGAGTTGTTATGAATCAAGTTCCTGATATACGTTTTGATGCTATCTGATGATAATATTTGTTTATGATCTAATTTTACAATTTCTCAATGTACGCGTTTCTGTTTCTGAAATGATTTTCTAAACTATAGAGGAAAATTACGCAAGGTTGGTGTACTTATACAATGAAACTGTGTTGATGTCAAATTTTAGGAAACTTAAATCTCTAGGCTATTTACAAAAATTCGAAACCGTTTTCTCGAGAATGGGTACGGAGCGAATCTTTTTACTTTAGTATGATGAAAAATTCGGTGTATAATCTAATTTTCCAACGCTTCTAGGTTAGTAACTCATGAGATACACTCTATTTAACTATCTATCTGAGCACGATTCGAAATAATGTGGACAAATTCCTGCTCTTATTTCGATTCAATGTGCTTTCCAGTTCTGAGATTCATAAAAATTCTGTATTGATAATTAAATTAATGACTTCTGATCAAATTCGTATCATTTCTGACAAACCTGAATAGAGTTTGGAGAAGAATGGCAATTGGGATAGTCTCGGGTTACGTTGAGTAATTATTAATTGCGAAAAGCTTAAAAATGTTTCCAGAATTACATATAGTACATATTATAGTATTGTAATCACCAGTAGTATTTAGGATGACCATGAAGAGAAGGACCAACCTATAGATGATCCCCATTTTTCAAATGAGGAGAAAACTTAATAATGTATTAATGAACAATTTGGTTACAACTGTATGTGATGAATATTCTGGAGTTTCATTAGCGTATACGAGTATTTACGGTATCTTGATTGTTATCGTGTAAGTATTAGGAACTTATCTTGTCCTTCTGATAAACTGATACACTTGACATTGAATTTGCCGATTGTTTTGGTTATGACATTAGGCTCAAAGTCTGGCTCTCCGAGAGTAAACATCAGGGCCGTGAGAATACCGAGTGTGAACAAGCGCAACGTGCAACAGTCATCCATTCAAACAGTTTGGGTACAGCGCTTTATCTGTATGCTAGTGTTTTGTCACGCATGAGTAAGCAAGGAAATTCTCTCCTTTTGACACCGCGGCTCCTCTAATCTGAAAGCGCGGCGTGGATTTTTTCATTTGCTAATGTGATCTTCGTATTATATGAATATAAAAATTGATTTATAATTTGCAAATCTTAGATGGTGCAAGGGCCCCCGCGAATAGGATAGGAATCAGCAGCAATGCAGATTTGAGCATTCTTTCAGATTTTCAAAAACTCCTGCAAGGAGCACATTTTTCAACCCTTAGTGGAATGTTTACAAAAATAATCAATGAGATTGTGTAGAAACTCTTTCTGATGTCTTCCGAAATGAATACAGACTAAATATGTCTGTATTTAAGAGGAATTTGAATAGAGATTGGACAAAAAAGCAATTTAGATAGATGCGCAATACCTCGCAAAAATGAATATTTGCGGAGACCATAAAAAAGTTTTTCAAATTGTTTATATTATATATTATATTTTCATATTTACTAGTAGAATTTAGGATGACCATCAAGGTGAAGACCAGAGTATAATCGTTCTTCATTTTTTCAAATAAGAAGATAAGCTGATTATTGTTTCAATGAAGAATGTGGTTAAAAACGTATCTAATGAAAATTCTAGAGTTGCAGTGTAGCATCTATGTGGTATCTCCGTTGTTATCGCATAGTTGATATTCATCAAGGTTGTTTACGCTCCATAAATCATTCCAAAGATTGAAATCAGTTACCT
>CAKNXH010000449.1:104367-139440 GCA_932178445.1 Andricus quercusramuli
TCAATCTTGGTAGGGGGAGCCATGAACCTGGAAAGAGGAGACCGGGACAAGGTACGAGGAGACCTAGATCTGGCACGAAGGGGCCTATCAGGAGAAGGATGCCTGTCTGATGAAGGAGAAGATTCGCAAGCAGGATCATCAGCAATAGGCTTAGCCTTAGCTGAACCTTCGGATTGTGAACTCAAACCTGCAAGAATAAACAAAGAATTGATTCCTTTTGAAGTATGTAGGTATATCATGGAATCCATGTAACAACACTGGGAGGCAAGTCTAAGGAAATCAATGGAAGATTGCACTGAGAAACTTATTTGAAGCTTAACGCGCAATATTCAGGGTTCATTGAGCGGGTCTTATCCAGAAGCATTTTCATTTCGAATTTTTGTTTGCAGATCGTGACGCACTTTCATACAAATTTGAATATTCATGCCTTTTGAGAAAGAAAATTAATCCACCTTTGGCATTGTAAACTCAAATTAACTTGATCAACTCTAAATATTTTGGGTACCAGACTCTATTCGGGTCAAAAACAACACAATCAGGACAAATGAGTGAAATCTCGAAAACCGGAATTTAGCAGAAATCGTGATTTTGTAATGATAGGGGTTTCGTATTGGTGAATGATAATGCAGCGAATGACAAATAAATTCGCAAAATAATATCACAAAAGATTTGCTTCGTTGAATACAAAAGACTCACTGTTGGGAAAACTCGTGGCCACGTGGCAAACATAACTTCAGAAATGTTGAATTGTTTTTTGTGCAAACGATACAAAATTTCTTTCTGGCTGAAGGAATGAATGTGGGGTTTGAAGAGCCAACTAAATTTTGAGCTATCATGGCTACCAATTAACTTGAGGGCTTCCAGGGCTAAAAGATTAAATTTGGTGGTCTTAGGTCCATCTTTATTTAGAGCTTTCAGGCCAACTGAATAGATTCAGGACTTTTAGGGTCACTACAAAAATAACAAAATTTCTTACAATTTTTTTCTCTGGAACTCATAGAGCATTGCATCACAATTTGCTTCATTTGAATACGTGACGCTATTATCTAATCAAGATGAAGAAATTATCTTTTAATGGGTTATTTATTCAACTTCTTTTCAAAATTTTTCAAAATTTATTCAATTTCTGGCAAACCTACATAGAGTTTGGAGAAGAATGGCAATTGGGGTAGTCTCGGGTTACGTCGAGGAACTATTAATTGCGAAGAGCTTAAAAATGTTTCCAGAATTACATTTAGTACATATTATAGTATTATAATCACCAGTAGTATTTAGGATGACCATGAAGAGAAGGACCAACCTATAGATCCCCATTTTTCTAGAAAGGGGAAAACTGAATAATGCGTTAATAAACAATTTAGTTACAACTGTATGTGACGAATATTCTGGTGCTTCATTAGCGTATACGAGTATATACGGTATCTTGATTGTTATCGCTCTCCGAGAGTAAACATCAGGACCGTAAGAAAACCGAGTGTGAACAAGCGCAACGTGCAACAGTTATCGATTCAGGCAGTTAGTTTACAGCTTTTTATCTCTATGCTACTGTTTTGTCACGCATGATTGAGCAAGTAAATCCTCTCCTTTTGACACCACGGCTCCTCTCATCCAAAAGCGTTGCGTGGATTTTTTCATTTGATAATGTAATCTTCGTATTATATGAAAATAAAAATTGATTTTTAATTTAAAAATCTAAGATTGTGCAGGACCCTGGCGAATAGGATAGGAATCAGCAATTATGCAGATTTGATTATTTTTCGGATTTACAAAAACTCATGCAAGGAGCACATTTTTGAACCCTCAATGGAATGCTTACAAAAATAATTAATGAGATTGTATCTCCGTTGTTATCAAATAGTTGATATTCAGCAAGGTTGATTACGCTCAATAAATCACTCCAAAGATTATAATCAGTTACCTCGACCGAAGCTAGTTTGAGAAAAATAGAGAGAATGTTTCAAACTTGTGTATTTTATTGCTTTTCATTCATTTTTTTTCGTACATTGTGTAATACTTTAAAGAATCAATTCTCTCTTGTTCACTGTTACTTGTTACGATCCAAATAGAAACTACGCATCCGATTCAAAAGTTATTTATGACCAATTTGTAGCTCTTTACTGAATAATCAACTTTTATTTATTAATTTTTTTCAAAGCTTGTGTGTTTTTTCTACAAATTCAATTTTTTCATTTCATTTTTGACGTTATGAAACAAAAACGCAATGCAAATATGTATTTCCAATTTTTCAAAGAAAAATTCAAGATGTTTAGCAAACTCGATCTTTCCATTTGGTCTCTAAAACTGTGTGAAAGCACAATGCAATCCGATTAGTCTTTGAAATGTTTACCGATATACAAAGCCATTTTTGTGAATATCGCTTACATAAAAACTAATTTTCAAATCTGAAACGGCCTAGCAGAACCTCTAAAATAATTTTTAGAAATAAATAAAAAATCTTTTCAGTACTTTTTCACTAAAGGGAGAACTTTAGGTGGTATGGTGTGCAGAATTCAAAATCACACTTTTTGTGTATTATATTAGAATTTAAAAAAACTACCGTATCATCTAATTTTCCAAAATTTGTGGAATACGATCTTATGGCATTCTAATACTCATCATTAAAATTTTTTATCTGAGTATAATTTGAAATTAGGCGGATTTACTTTCACTGAATGTACTTTTTGGTTCTGAAATTTGAAAAAATTCTACGTCAGTAGATTAAATTCTTTTTTTATTCTAGACAAATTTGAATAGATTTCGGAAAAGAAGAGCGACTGGGATAGATGTAGATTATGTCAGCCAAATTATTATTTTGGGAAAGCATAACAATGTTTTTCAAATTATTTATATTATATTTTGTGGTATTATATTCAAATTAGAATCTTTTTATTACTGTATCTAATAAATATTCCAGAGTTTCATTAAAGTATCTATACGATTTCCTAATTGTTGTCTCATTTGTGTTCATTACCTCGTTAGGACAAAGTTTGTACTTCTGAGAAAATGATATTTACGTTCCATCATTCCAAGTTGAATCATTCCAAGGAAAAAGGCAGATTGGTAATAGTTCTTCTTGATGACTTTCCACAAAAGATCGAACAAATTTTTCAAATCTGACCTCAAAACTGCAGCATCTCTCATTTTCGTATAATTGCAAAGCTCAAAACAAACTGGCTGAAATGCTTCTACATAGACTATCAACTTAAAACTTTGCAAACATTGTATGGTATTAGTCTTTTACTGAGAATTGTTCAATTAATTGTCGTTTACACGCTCTACTTTATAATTAACTATGATTTTTCTAGAGCAGCCTACAGGAGTTTCTCTAGTTTCATCTTTTGTCAATGGCGTAATCTCGAAGGTTCTCATGTTCATTTTTGCCCGGTCATAACCTCCCCTTGACCTACTTCCTCTGCCTTTGCCTGAATATATTCCAGCAAGAGCATTGTTTGTTTCTAATATCGCAAAGATGTCACCATCAGCTGTTGACAATACAATCAGTTCATGCTTTGGTACGGGTACAAAGAAATTAGGAGCCTGAAGAAATAGAATCGACCGATTTACAGGAAAAGTGTATCTTCGAAGTTCAAATATTCGTCGCGGATTCTTGTAGGAAGTGAGCCGAATGAACGCAAGTTGGTGGAGTTCATATTGAAGTCCAAACGAAGAATCAATCTTGGTAGGTGGAGCCTTGATCCTGGAAAGACGAGACCTGGACTTGGTATTAGGAGACCTAGACCTGGTACGAATAGAAGGCTCAGTAGGATGAGAAGACTTGGTTCGCGAATGAGTTATGGTCAGAGGAAGAAATCTCTCAGGAGGAAGATATCTTCCTGATGGAGAAGAAGATTCGCAACGAGGGTCACCAAGAATAGGCTCGTCCTCAGGTGAACACTCGGATTGTAAACTTGATCCTGCAAGAATAAACAGAGACTTGATTCCTTCTGAAGCACGTAGGTATGTCATGAGATGCATTGACAAAGCTGGAAGGCAGGTTTGAGAAAATTGATGGGAGATTGCAATGGGAAGTTTATTGGAAGCTGAACCCTCAATATTCAGGAATCGTTAACCGGAAAGGGGCCAGGAACGGCTTTGTTACTAAATCCATACCCTCAAAACGTATACAGTCAGGGCTGCCTGAATCATTCTTGATTGGAATACATAAAATTGCGCACTATACTTGACTGGGTACTAGTGAACTGCGGCCTTTCTGAAGAGAGAGTCACAACCGTCTCTCACCATGCCCGCGTTTTGAGAAAGGAACCTAATTCACTTTTGGCACCGCAACCTCAAGTTAACTTAATCAAATCTAAATATGTTGGGCGCCAGACAATATTTGGTTCAAACACAACGAAATCACGACAAATGAGTGAAATCACGAAAAGCGGAATTATAACTAAATTTAAAGTCATACTGTCTCAGATCACAGGTGGAAAAATTGAGAAGAAAGCGAGGTTTCGTACAGGTAAGGGTTTTCCTACTCGCGAATGATAATGTAGCGAATTGATCAAAATTTGAATCAGTTTCTATTCAATCAAATGAATTCTTACGATTGTTGGAATATACATCGATCAAAACTGAAGAAATTGACTTTTTCTATTGTTACAATTTTAGATTGACGTCATCGTTTGGAAAAGAACAATAAATAGGATGAATCAGACAATATTGTTTTACGGAAAGCTTGAGAGTATTAAAAAATTATATATAAATATTATAGTATTATATTCACCAATGAAATTAAGGATGGCCAACAGGATAATGACCAGCGTATAAAGAAGTTCCATTCTTTCAAATTAGGGGAAAACCAATTAATGCTTCAATTAAAAATTTTTGCAACACTATACCTAGTGAATCTTCTGATGTTTCATTGAAGTATGTATACGGTGTCTCAATTGTTATCTCTTGGATTTTAAGCGGAAAGACATTGCATCTCAGATATTTGTATTGACATTCCATAAATCATTACAAAGAAAAAGCTTTGCTTACTTCAAGGGATGATAGTTGGGTAAATAATGGGAAATTATTCGAAACATTTACGAATATAGTAAGATTCCAAGAAAGAAAAAATTTGTTAGGCGCTTTCAGACACGGAAAATATTCCATAATGACATCGTAACTAGGGTCATGTTTTAGAGAAGTTTTGCTTTGTTAATAAGATGTTTAAGTAATTGTTTCATTGTTGACCATATGTATATACAACTTTGAATAGGTATCTGATAGTAAAATAAACAAAATACATATTGGCATTTACGTTTCACAAATGATAGCAAGACAAAAAATAGGTTGCCTCAAGCGATGATAATTCAGGAAGGAAAAGCCATTTTTGCATAGATATTTGCATTTATATTTCATAATTAATTCTAAAGAAAAAATCGGTTCCGAGACGAAAGAAAATATTTGTGAGGTCATTTAGACACAAAACCATCCATGTTAATACACTCAAAAAGACAAAAGCGTTTCCTGGAATTGTTATTTAAAAGGAAAAGACACACAAGGTTCTCCAGCTGCTAGAATTATACCTACAGTTTTCATGAAATTGATTTTTATATGATAAATGTGAAGTTAATGGATATTTCTTTTCTGTTGCAGGTGGGTCTTTTTTAAACGTACTTGATCATCTGCGCTCAGCTTTTGTAAGTCTGGTAATCAAATAGATCAGTGATATTAGCAATTATAAAAAAATAAAAAAAATAAAATTTTCAGCTTTCTGGATTAGGATCTTCAAAGAGTTGAGATTGAAAATATGATTATTCAAAAAAAGGTCCTCAAATGTTGCGTAGTCAAAATCAAATAGTGGGCTGTGGAAAATTAATAACAGATGTTGAATTTGGTTGGTATGCTGGTCCACCATACTCTGGACCAGTATACCCATCAATGCAATATGTTTTGATTAAATTCTTACCTGGTCAACAACAATTAACATCAGCTAATCTCGTAATATGATTGGATGGAGATATAACAATCGAACAAATCAAATTTACAGACAAGTTTCTTATGGACCAGTATACCAACAAAATGCAACATCTTCTGAATAAATTCCTACCTGGCTAACATTTATTAACATCAGCTAATCGTACAGGACAGTTGCACGAAGATATAACAATGAAACAAACCAAGCATTAATATGGGTCTTTTATGGACCAGTATTGTACCAAAAAATTCAACAACTTATAATTGAATTCTTACTTGTACTTCAGATTACTATTATTAACGAGTACTAATCAAGAAAAACGTGTTACGCATTCTTGTTGTATTTTTATTACACAGTTTCATCTGATTAAATTGATCATTAGAAATATCATGAACATTCTTCCGAAGATGTGTAGTGAGATTCAAGGGAAAAAAATATGATTTCGGCTTTTGTAGATATAAAAACTCTTGCATCATATCCTCGGGAATGTCAGTACTAAGGGATAAATTTTCTGTTTGTTAATAAAATTGTTGAATAACTTTTGAAAACCTCAACCCAAAGAAGTATCGAACTGGATATCGTAGACTTGAATGAACTCATCTTTGTTTAACAATATTAGTTTTTAAACAAATTTTCCAGCAACATATGACGAAGCTATGTTATTTTTATCAGTTTTCGTGATCATTGCAAAATAGTTTCTTTCAAAAGTGGAATAATATTAGAAGAAGGAACAAACATTTTTGAATTGTCCACGAAAAAACTGAAAAAATCTGAAGAATTAAAAATCTGTGAAAATTACGTCCGTAACTGATCATGTTCTGTGATTATTTTTTTGTGCGATCAAAATTTGAATTTTTGAATTTTTCAAAAATTCGTAAAGTTGTTATGAAAATATTGTAAGGCGTTCAAAAAGTAACGTTTTTCTTCTCCTGACTCTTTTCATATCAGCGTTTTTCGACTACAAATGTTCATTTTCGTTTGTTTTTTGGAATTTTGAAAATGCTATAACTCCAGTATATTTTTTTTATCAGAAGAAGTCATTAGAATGTTTTGTTCCTCTTTTTGCGTACTGCTAATAACCGTACATAGAATTATCAAATAAAAAATAAGAAAATGGAAAATCTGTGAAAGCACACGTTCGTAACGGCCTTGAAAATTTGGTGTAGACACACCAAATTGCCGAAATGGAAATTATTGTGGTTCTTTTTCGGGTTGGAAAAGGGTTCGCGTGTGGAGAAACTTCCCCTTCCCTTTTCCGGCCCGAAAAAAATTACCATTATAAATAAGAAACGTTTTTGTAAACTGTCTCCTATTTATTTATTAGCCTTTAAAATAATTGATAGTTCGCTTCATTTTTATCGGTGGATTGATAAGATTCCATTCAATACCTGGAAGCTTATTTTCTTGGAAAAAATATTCTCTATAACTTCACCATATTCAATTATTGAAAATTTAGTTTTTGAAGCTTTTTATTTAATTTTTCATTAATGACACTACTCGTAAGAAGGGGCTCAGCATAACTTGTATAACCGTGCACTACTGTTAATTACCTAACGCTATCATCTAATGAACTTAAAAAAAAATATTATCTAAATCTGACAATTTTGAAAGATTCCAAAGGGTTTCCTGTAACTTCAAATATTTATAGTTATTCAATTTTCTGGTCATTGAGTTCATGCTGAGTAGAATTGTGCCTCACACTTTCCACTCTAAAATTAAGTGGGATTCTGCTAGAGTGGCCTACTGGAATTTCCCATATTTCTTTTCTCGTCAATTCAGTAACCGTGCTGCTTTCCATGTTTATTTTTGCTCGTGCTTTACCACCCATTCGTTTATTACTTGTATACATTCCAGCGAGGACATCACTTTTCTCCAATATTGCAAAGACGTCACCATTAGATGTTGATAAAACAATTTGTTCGTCGACTGGCATGGGCACATAGACATTATGTCGCGCGATTGTTCGAATTGGCTTGTTTCTAGGAAAAGTGTATTTTCGCAGTTCGAATACCCGTTGCGGATTCAGATAGGAAGTAAGTCGAATAAACTCAAGTTGATCAAGTTCATATTGATATCCGCCACAAGAATCAATCTTGGTAGGCGGAGCCAGAAACCTAGCTGGAGGGGACCTAGATCTGAGACGGGTCACATGCTGGGAAGGAGAAAGAGGCCTGGCTGAAGAGTGAGGACCAGCTGGAGAATGAGGCCTGGCTGGTGGAAGAGATCTTCTAGGAGAAGGCTGTCTGTTTGATGAAGAAGGTTCGCAGCGAGGAACGCCAGGAATAGGCTCACCATTAGGTAAACACTCGAACTGCGCACTTTTCTCTGCAAGAAGAAACAAGACATTGATTTTTATAAGGTCACCCTATAACCCCATAATCTAATGATCCCCTGAACACGCAATACTGTAACTCTATAACCTCAAAACTCCGCTTCACCATGACTATGTTCCATAAGAAATACTCACGAAATTGTTCTGTTTTCCTGAACCAGATTTTTCTATTAAATGAGGCTACGTGGTTTTCAGGTTATGTACTTACAGCATCGTCAGGACTCTGTTAGGAAAATAGCGTTGACAGACTAACTCTAAACTACACCAAGCTCCTGATTTTGTACCTTCTACATCATCATCGCAAGGAATCTCGAACGTCGTATTAAATTAATTTAAAACATTCTGATCTAATCCGGTACTGGACGTGGTCCGTGGCTGATGATGAGAAACTAGGCTCACCGGAGGAAAGTTGAAAAAAAAATAGGTGGCTCAGGTGGTTAGGCTCTTGGACTTCACGTTAAAGATCCGGGGTTCGATCCGTGAGCCGGTATCTCTGCATATTTTTCTATGTACTCTTACCGAGTTTCTGGTGGGTCTAGTCCCATCTTAAGCGTTAGGTCCTAGCGTACACTTTGCTATGATTCATGCCGTGAACGGTGCGACAAGAAACCACACTTCATTCAATATGTCAAGTAAGACAAACTGCTCTTATCAGATCACTTGATTGCATTACAAAATGCGTTCATAACTGATGATACATTCCGGGACAGCCTCGGTAGGACTATTCGAAAATGCAACTGTAACCAGAATGCCTTCAACATGTCGGGCGGTAACCATCTTATGTCTGAGCGAAAAATTAGCTCCTTTATTTTCTCATCAAGGGCCTCGATGGCTCAGGAAGTTAGGTGCTCGACCTTAACGATAGAGGACCAGGGTTTGATCCCTGATCCTATAAATTTGGACATTGTTCTAAGTACATATACCGAGGTTCTAGTGGTTTGAATCCAGGATCATATTGGATTTGCAAGAAGTCCTGTACCAATATTGACACCCTCATGATTTGAAGAATGTCTCACCATATGGCCCTAGCAAACATATTCAGGATCTGGACGGTGATGAGAAGTCACCGTTCAATTAACAAGAGTGAGAATTTTTTTGCTAGCTATTGAGTTTGGAAGATCTTTTAAAAATATTATTAGGTTCCATGAAAATGGTTGAAATTCTAATACCATCCATTTAACTAGTTATTTAAGCATCATAGAAAACGTTCTTTGGATTCCATTTTCCGAAACACTTGCATTATGATCTCTCCAGAAATAAATTAACATTAAATTCATGGAAAAAAACAGCAAGTGGTGTATATGCGGATGACGTCAATCGAATTCTTATTTGCGGAAAGCTTAAAAATGTTTCTGAAATTATATATCGTACAAATTACAGTATTATATTCACCAAAGTAATTAAGGATGACCATCAAGGTGAACACGAGAGTAGAAGCAATCCACATTTTTCCTATCAGGAGGAAAACTGATAAATGCACCAAGGAAGAAATAGGTTACCACTGCATCGAATGAATATTTTGGTGTTTCATCAGCGGATATATATGGCATCTTTGTCTTATCTCATGTTCTCAGTCGCATACATGGTAAGACGCTTATGCAACTGCGTAAACCAAACGAATAAAGATTTGCAGAGCCGCGTAAATTATTTTGTGGCCTCACAGTGGTTTCATCTAAATCGTGAATACCTTTTTTCAACAATAGCACAAATAGGTACAAAGTAAGGGTATAAGGTTGTCTACCTTCCGCACAGACCTTGTATCTGAGTCAATCGGGAAATTTTTTAATAATGTAGAATTATTGTGAACATCTTCTTAAAAATGTCTCGGGAGATTCAAAGACAAAGAAAATTGGGCTCATATTGGCATAAAACCTACCCTTCAGTGGACTCGCAAACAGGGCTACTATGAAGGAAGAAGCTTTTTGACAGTAATGATTATTCCTCATGACAAAAATTCTTAACATATACAAATATTATTCTTTGGAAGAAACGTTAATTCTGACTCAACTTTTCATTTATGTCGCGTTATTTTCCTCGATGAAATGTTAAATTTCCATTAAAGACCTAGAATCTTATTTTCTTGAACAATTCATTCTCCACAAGTGAGTGTCTGATATAAAATTTTTTGTAACAACACGTTTGATTAGATAACATTTTGACCTTCATCCTGGTTGTTCCTACTTATTACATTCTCACGAAACTGATTACGAATGTGACCTCAAAAAGATACTCAAAGGATGTTTTCAAATCCAATTGAAAGAAATAGGTAGAGGTTGACTTTTCCCTCAAGTTCGGCGTTCGTACGAATCTTTCTTTCACCCAAATGTGTCTGGAGGTGGGGGAAAAAGAAAAATCACTCTGATGAATGTGTGGGGAGTAAGGTGGGTGGGAAAAACCTCCCAATCATATTTGCTGAGCCTTGGGACACTCTTACTGAAGGTGGGCTTGCATTTTCATGGGAGAACATTATTTTGTGAACACACTTCTTCGGCTCTCAGGAGACTTTTCTTCCACCCGCAAATCATTTCGATGCACATGAGTCCTTCATAGACTGCAGTTAGTCTAAGGTAAATATCGAGAGAAGTAACATCTTCTGAGACTAAGAATTTGACTATAGATCGCACTGCACAATCGAAATCCCAAGCCAGGCAAAGCTCCATGATGACAATGATACTGATAAGAGAAAACAGCTAATAACGGCCTGATAAAAATACATTGATGTCCTGAGATACAAGTGAATATATCTCAATCCAGGTTTTCTCTTTCCGACCTTTTTCCGCCAATTTATAAAATATTGGAACTTACTTTTGGAACGACCCTTGTATTATATGATTCGAGTAAAATCTCTTGCTGGAAACCAATTGTTCAAACAATAAAATGTAGTAAAAAAATGAAAGATCATTCCAAAGGCTTATTAATGCTTGCAAAATATTAACTGAACAATCGAATAGCAAAAAAAACGTTTCTTTAGCGGTCTAGACTTACAAAATACATTCAAAAACATTGAAAATGAGTAAGCAATTAGGGAAGAGTTACATCTGCTTCCGAACCTGTAACTATTTTGTAGCTGATACCATACAACAAATTGATTAAACAATGAACATTGTTTTTGGGATGATCTGTCCAAAAAAAATTTCACATTATATCGCGTGATTCGTTCAATAGCTGCCAGGGATTCTTATAGGAATTGAGCCGAATGAATTCAAGTTGGTCAAGTTTATATTGGAATTGGAAAAAAGAATCAATTTTGGTAGGTTCAGTTATAAACCTGGCAGGAGGAGACGTGAACCTGGCACGAAGGGAATGCTCGGCAGGAGAAGGAGACCTGACAGGGGAACGCGGTCTGTCTGAAGAAAGAAAACTGGCAGAAGAATGGTGCATGTCTGATAAGTAAGATTTTCAGTGAGGAACACCAGGGATAGGCTCGCCATTAGGTAAACATTCAAACTGTAAACTGTTATTAGAAATTTAGAGTTCTTTAATTATTCCGATACATGATGAAACCTGTATCCGGAACATCGTAAAAATTTTGTACACAAGGGAAAGCATTTTGGATTTGTAAAAAGTTTTGTATCATTAAGAGCACCTTTAGGATTTAAAGGGTAGCATGCCATCACGGCCTAGTCATCATTTTTGTGATTTGAACTGATATTAAAAATCCAACTTCTAATTTAGAAAAAGAGTGAGAATTTTTTTGCTAGTGCTTATGTTGATGAATAAATGAAGAAAAGTTTGTTGAAAAATTACATAGACTCACAAAAAAAATTCGCGGAGCCAAAAAGTGACCAAAATGTAGAAGATTTTAGATCTGGTCTAGCATAGTAAGAATCTACCTCGATGAAAATTTTCTGCTCACTAATTTTTTTAAATTCGAATTTGAATTTTCATTTTAGGTAAAATTGTCCCAAGTAGGCCAACATAAATCGGAAATAGTTTTTTTTTGCTGCGAAATGAACTCTTTATTCACCTTTATGCCCGAAAAGATTTTTCCATATTTTGGTCGCAAATAACATTTTTTGCCAAAGTCCGCACAAAAAAACATAGGGTAAATATTGTTGCAGGTAATTTCGTATTTTAACCTGTTCGTATTCGTAAAACACAAATATTATCCTCGATGGGCAGAAACTGTCTTTTGTTCTCATGAAAGTTGTCACCACCGTCTTGAAAATTGGAAGCCACTAGCTTTGAATAGTTGAAGTGAAGTTAGCTGATGGTTGGTGTAACAGGCAAATCGGATAAGTGCGGCTTCATAAATGCTGTTTTGCCGAATAGTTAGAACTGTCAAAAGTTGAACCAATTGGAACATATTTTTGTTTAGCATTTTTGCAGTGTTTTGTACTCTCAAATTATATATAATATAATCCTTCTATAAGAAAATAGCTGGATTTATTTATCCTTACACTTGTAACTAGCCTTGTGTACAAGAATATCATGGAAAAAACTATTTTTCTGTCAACAAAATTTTCAAACAATTTTTTATTGCCCTAAACCACATCGATATCTTTTTCCGGGTATCCTAAAAATATAGATTAAGATGTGCCTAAGAGTATTAGTTTTTGAAGAAATTGTGCCCTAACAAAGGCAGTATGTCAGTTTCCACAAAGTTTAATTTTCAAGTCTGTTATCGTTATCAATCGTATCTTGAGAAACAGAAATGATTATTTTTGATAAAAAATTTTGAAAAGAAGAAAAATATAATTAATTAAAAGAAAATTGTTGTACCCATTCATAGATAAAGCTATATTATATTTTTCCTGAAAAGAATTTGCAACCTACTGAAATAGTATCGAGTGAAAAATCGTATCTTTCACTGAAATGCTGATTCTTATTCCTTTTTTCCTAATGATAAAAGGCTTGATTCTGTTGAATACCCTGAATTTCATATATTCAAACAAGTTTTGAAAGATTTTCAAGGATTTCATAGAACAGAATTATTCGCAAGTGAAATTCTTAACAAACTTTCTTGTATCGCAAAATTCTTATTTCTCAAATTACGTTTCTAATTAATTATGTGGTGTATTGTAGTTTACATGCTCTACTCTATAATTAACTGGTATTGTTTTACAGCGGCCCACTGGAATTTCTTCGATTTCAGCTTTTGTCAATGGTGTAATCTTACCGCTTTCCATGTTTATTTTTGCCCGTGATCTACCAGTATAGCGACCGCGAGATGCATATATCCCAGCAAAAATATCACTGCTCTTCAATACTGCAAAGACGTCACCATTAGACGTCGATAATACAATTTGTTCTTGTGTGGGCATGGGCGCAAAGAGATTTTTTCGCACGAGCATTCGAAGTGGCTGATCCGCATGAAAAGTGTATTTCCGAAGTTCGAATAGTCGGTGGGGATTCTTACAGGAAGTAAGCCGAATAGATTCAAGTTGGTCAAGTTCATGTTGGTGTCCGACAGAAAAATTAATCTTGGTGGGTCGATCCATTAACCTGGCAGAAGGTAACCTGGATCTGACACAAAGATGAGGCTCAATAGAAGAAGAAGGAGACCTTTTCGGAGAATGATGTCTGGCTAGAGAAAAAAAATTTTCAGAAAGATATCTTTCTGATGCAGAAGGTTCGTAACGAGGAACACCAGGAATAGGCTCGCCATTTGGTAGACATTCGAATTGTGAACTTAGGTCTGCAAGAAAAACAATGCGTATAATTTTTTTTGAAGTATGTAGGTATATCTCAGTTCTATATCAATACCAAGAACTTTAGGCTATCAAGGGTAGAATGAATACAACATTTTTAGGATAAGGACCTCATGGAATGCTGATGCCTTCATTCAACTATTTACTTATGCATGATGAGGTCTGATGCGGACATTATGGCCTCCCCAGAAATGATTTCAGATTAAATTCTTGATTATCATTTACGGAAAGCTTTAAAAAATCTTCAAAATTATATATAGTTTATATTATAAAATCATATTCGCCAATAGAATTGAGTATCAAAGTCGAGATAAAGACCAGAGTATCAGCGATCTCCATTTTGTCAATCAGAGGCGTAACTGATTAATTTCTTGATGAAGAATTAGGGTAACACTGTATCCAATAAATAATCTGGTATTTCATCAGCACATACTATCTTTACACTATCTTATCGTTATGTGACATACTTTTGGGTGATAAGTTTGTCCTTCTGAGATATTTATGTTTATATTTCATGATTCATTCTGAAAAAAAAGTAATTTGATTACTTCAACGGAGGCTAATTTGGGAAAAAAGCCATTCTTGGGAATGATGCAAAAAATTTTTAGGTTCTTAATGAAATTTTGAAAGACTTCATCGTAGCTCTAGACCATATGGATATTTTTAATTAGGTATGTTAGGGTGAAATGAACTGAAGTTTGTTCAAAAATATTTATTCTTAAAGAAATTGCACACCAAAGAATGAAGTGAGCTATGCCGGTTTTCATTAAGATGCAGTTTCAAGGCCATAGTCGTGATGGATGAAATTTTCGAGAATAAAAGAGATTATTTTAATGAAAAAGAACGTGAAACATACAAAAATATCATTATTTGAAATATTTTATTTCTAACTGATCAAACTTATTATTCTTGTCTCCAAATTTGGAAGTTTTCTGCTTGATTATCAGTCTGGGTCTAATCATCCAATTCAGGAGAAGTTCCCTCTCCTTTCTGTGCGAACTTCTTTTGTATTTCACGGTGATAAGCAGTACAATTTTTAAACTTGAAAGATCAAGTATTTTTTTTAGAGCTATTAAGTTGTTGAATCAATAAAAAAAAAATGTATCAGATAGTAAAGGAGGTAGAGGGTAGAGGGGGACAAGGACAGCGGGAAAAAAGTTATTATAGAAGACGTGAATGATGCGAATTCGAGGTTGAAAAGAAAGATGGCAACAGAGGAAGATGGCTTGGAGAATAAAGCACTAGAAAATGCAGGATTAGTGGCGAAAGAAGAGATGTGGAGGATTTGCAACAAGGTGTAGAGAAAAGAAGGGTGGCCAGAGGAATGTAAGACAGGGCTCAAAGAAGCGTTGATCAAGAAAGAAGTGGTCTAAAGGATGGAAGAATATGTAGGTGTCACACTTTTGTTGGTATGATATTAAATCTATGCGGAAGTGGTCAGAAGGAGGTTGGAAAGATAGATAGAAGAAAAGGGAAATATCCACGCAATCAAACGGGTGTTAGAAGAGGCATATGAACCATAGATAACATCCAGATCAACTATCCAGTCAATAAGAACCTAGAGTGGAAGAAAGGAAAAAACTAGGCGCACTGTTCTTGTATTTTGAGGCAACATTTTACTCAGTTAACAGAAGGATGTTGCGGGCAGCCAGGAAAGAGATAGGTGCATGCGAATGTTAAAACCAGAGGATAAGAGAAACATTTGTGGATACCAAGATAATGGTGAAGGTAGGAGATAAGAAAGGGGAAGAATTCTTGACAGGAAGAGGGCTCAGGCAAGAGGGCCCATTCAGCTCATTTCTATTTAGTATTTTTCTGGCAGAATCAGAGAAGTTGAAGAGGAAAAGGAAAGGGGGGACAACATGAGGAACTGGCAAGTGTATACATTAGCATATGCAGATGATGTAGTGCTTGTAGCGTATGATGAAAGGGGTATAAATCTGATGATGAGAGTGGTTGAAGACTATGTGAAATGGAAGGGTTGAACAGTGTTTATGAACAAGTCTAAAATAATGTGTTTCAGAAATAAGAGGGCTGGATTAAAGTACGAATGGAAGATAAATAGCGTGGTGGTAGAGTTAGTGGAAGAGTATGCCTAGGATTTTGGTTTGAAACGCGAGGAGAAAGAGAGCTGCACGTGAGAAAAAGATGAGAGAGTACGAGTAAAGTAGAGGGACGAGTATGGGTTATAGGAGAAACGAGGTTCAAGGAAGACTAGAAGATATTAGTTTGGATCTTTGATGGTCTAGTATGGTCAGTGTCAAATTATGGACTGGAAGTTTGGGGATGAAAAGAACGCAAGAGAGTGGAAAGTCTGCTACGAGATTTTTCAGAAGGGTTATGGGAGTCAGCTGTAGCTGCTCCAGTTATGTGCTGAGGGAAAAAATAGGACAAAGAAAATTGGTTATCAAGCAAGTGGGAAGAGCCTGGAACTTCAAAGAGAAACTAAGAAGGGGCGAGGGGTCGAGAATTGAACAAGCGTTTGTCCGGGAGGTTACGTATAAGAGAGGAGGGGTGATGCGGGACGCTAGAAATGAGAGGATGAGAGATATGAAATGAGGTTTCAATGTGATATGCGAGTGAGGGGTAGACGGTGGAAGGAGATAGAGGAAGAGATGGAAGCAAGGAAGGGGAGGAAAGATGGAAAAATTCGCAGATTCAAGGTACAGCAGCTGACATAGAATGGTTAAGAGGCAGGGGGAACCAGACTACCTGGAAACGATTGAAAAGGAGAGGAAATTAAATGAAGTGGTGAGATTAAGAGTGGGAGAGTGTATAAGAGCAGAAGACATGGTTGCATGTTATTAAGAGTTGTATAGGTGACGAAGGGGGAAAGAAGTGTATAGAAGGAAAAGTGGAGTGGATTTTAAATGGAAATGGTCAGGGCAAGAAATGGATTAGGAAGCTAGAAGATCTCAGAGGGAGAGAGAGAGAGAGAGAGGAGAGAAGGAAGGAGAAGGAGAAGGAGAAGGAGAAGAAGAAGGAGAAGGAGAAGGAGAAGGAGAAGGAGAAGGAGAAGGAGAAGGAGAAGGAGAAGGAGAAGGAGAGAGAAAGCTGGTTGCACAGAGTAGGAGCAAAGAAAGCCAAAAAGCCAGAAAAACTGAAATAGAGTTCGGAAAGTAATATCAAATGGGACACACGTTGATCACGTCCGACTAATTATCATTTTCGGCAAACTTGTAAAAGTTTTTTAACATCATATAAAGTATGTATTATAGTATTGAATTCATGAATACAATTAACGATAAACATCAGGATGAAGGTCAGCTAAGCGATCCTCATTTTTTTCTAGTCAAGTAAATCGCTTATGTGATAAATAGTCTGATGTTTCTTTGGAGCACATATATACATTGTCTGCGACATGCATATTTATATTTCACAATACATTCCAAGGAAAAATTTTAGTCACCTTAATCAAGGCTGGTTCGGCAAACATAAAATGAGTTTTCGAATAAAGTTCTGCTCAAAATAGCCAAGCATTATTTTAATTATTTACTAATATAGTGGGAATAGTTTCAAAGGATTTTGATATATTTCAATGAATTTTTAAGGATTCACAAGGATTTCATGAAAGTTCAAGTAGCTAAAAATAATAATTATTAGTAACTCTTTGTTCTGGCGTAGGGTAAGGGTTAGACTTTCTCCTTCCCTCTTCCAGCTCAAAAAATTAGAATTCGTAATAGAACAAAGTATTCATATTTATAATTTATCATTTAGTTACGATTCATTCATGATATATTAATTGTGGTGAAAGAAACGTTATAGAACTTTTCTTCTAGATTTTTAATTTTGAGAGGGGCATGACAACAATTCCCAAATAGATTTTTTGGACCACACTTGAACATATCCCTTCAACTAGAAACTTTGAATATATATGTCTATCAAAAAAAATTTAATATCCTGTCAAATTTGAGTTCATCGATCATCTATTTTTCATACTCCGAGTTCGTTCGATTTGCATACAGTCAGAAAACCCCAAACATTTAGGTATCTACGGAACGGATCTGAACCGGGAATTGAAAGACTCTCGCATCATTCTGCATGTAATTTGCATGGCTTCTTTTAAAGACACTTTTCTCGAAAATAGGTGTAGAGCGCATCTCATTAGTTCTGAAAGACAGAAAATACTTTGCGGAGCCGTGCATATGTACAGGGTGCGGCACAGAAACTTGCTGATTTGTTCTTGGTGCCAGTCGGCGCGGCGGTCCATTATCGCCACTCAACGTGCCTTCCGTATTCGGTTCAACATTCATCCTGCAGGTCTCGCTTCTGGCCGGCAGTCGGATTGTTCAACCCTGAATGGTTCCATCCACAAAAAAATAGCCTCGCAGGCGTATGGGCGCTACTCCTTCGTTCAATGCATGATGTCGATGGTTTCGTGGATGGAAACATTCAGGGTTGGACAACCCGACTTCCAGCCAGGACCGAGATCTGCAGGATAAATATTGGAACGAATACGGAAGGCACGTTGAGTGGCGATGATGGAACGACCGTTGGAAAAGTAAGCCTCGCAGGCAAATGCGCGCTGCTCCTTTGTTAAATGCATGATGCCGACTTACTGTGGGGGAAACGAAATTTTAGGACGTCCCCTACTCTATGAGACACTCCCCACCCTCATCCGACCAACCCTCGCTGCTTGGTGCCAAAAACAAATCAGCAGGTGTCTGTGCCGCACATTGTACAATTTTGTGGTCTAGGACCATATGGCTTTCTAATACCATTCATTCAACTATTTACGCATGCAAGATACGGACTGAGGGAGACAAACAGCTCCTACTTTTACTCAACGTACCTTCTGGTTTCAAAATTCAGGAAAATTTTGTATCGAAATCGAATTTTTTTTAGTTCCGTTTTTCACAAAACATACATTCTGGATTCCCGTGGACTAAATTTATATTGAAAACGTGATCATTGCACAAAAACCCAATAAGTCTTTCGAGGAGAACAGCAATTGGGATAGACGCGAATTGTTTTCAGAATTAGGGACAGTATGCATTATAAAATTATAATTACCAATATAATTGAAGATGACCGTCAAGACAAAGACCATAGTATAAACTATCCTCATTTTCTTAAACAAGAGGTAAAACCGAATAATGCGTTCATGAAGAATTAGGTTAATATTGTATCCTATGAATACCTGGGTGTATTATTAGTGAATATATGTAAGCTATCTTTCCACCATATCTCACAGGTGATAAACTTATTTTTCTGAGATTTTTATATTCATGTTTAATAAATCAATTCAAGATAAAGCTTCAGGTACCTCAACCTAAGTTAGTTTTAAGAACGAACAAATTTTTGCAAATAGCATGTTAATAAAAATCTGTTTCTCAAGTGGATGTTTTATTAACCATCCACAAGTGTGGCAGAGAATGTATTTCTGATGGATTCATTCTTTCTTTCCATCCAATTTTTGGGAATTAATTTTTTAATGCCTATAATCACCAAAGAAATGATTCACTCAATTCTTCAAATTTCGCTGTTGAAAATATGCACTGTTAAATACATATTTCTTACAGGATTTTGAAGATTCCAGGAAATTTTCAATATTTCGAAGGATGTAGAGTGAATTTTATGTTGTCGCTTTTTCGAATAGAAAACCTCGTTTTTATTACGTACTTAGGTCAGAGGGTGCAGTTTTTTTTTGTTCCAGCTTGAGAGACTTGATTTTCTTCATTTAAATACATTTTCTTCAGATTTCTGGAGTTTATTTTCAACTATTGAAAACACAAGATATTTGGAAAACATAATAAACAAAATTTTAAATCTTCAGAGTTCTACACTTTCTTGGAAGAGTAAAAAAATTATTGAATGAATAATTCTGGTTCTTGAGAGATGGTTGAAAAAATTCTCATTTTCATCATTTTGATATTATCACGAAGGCCAATTTTGTATGTATGCCTCTAGATCTTATCTCTCTTTATACATTTTCACAGCTTTTTATTTGCTGATCCGTAGCAGATAACTCTCGTATAATGGACCCTTGTTATCCATATATTGTAAATCAAACACGGATATATTGTAAACAGTAACATTTTTGTTAAACTTAATCAAAAATTGGTTCTATTTAAGAAACTTACATTTAATAATGACATTTTCAAACAATTGTATAATTTATATATTTAAATTTTATAAATTCAAAATAAATATTTTCTGCAAGGTATCATACATATAAGGAAAAACCCTGACAGTCATGTTGTCCAAAAGACATCCTTCTCGAGGAAGGTGTATTCAGAGCACCTGAACTACAAAATTTACTGAGAATAAGAAGACATTTGAACACCCATCAAGATGTCTCCAATTCTAGTTATAAACACAACTTTCTTAAGGAAGATGTATTTTGAACACCTAGATTACCAGGTTTACTTCCTCGAATGACTAGTCCTTTGAAAATTCATCAGGGTGTTCAAATTTCAGTTATGAACACAAATTTCTAATTGTCACATTGCATTGCATTCTGATGTTAGTTCTCCATGGCTTTAGGATTTCAAGGTTATGACGAGAAAAATTACCCCTTTGTTAATAGAAATGCCAAGTAATTTTTTCACGTCCTCATTGATGATAATTTTGAAAAGGAAGAAGATTTTTTTATGCGAAGAACACGAAGTGTCCGCAAATATCATTATTTCAAGAAATATTATCTGAATTGGACCGAACTTTGATTCGTATCACTTTGTTCTCACTTACAAAACAATAAGATTCTGTTGATTATTTTTCAATGCCTACTATCATAAACAAATAATTCAATCAATTGTAAACCTACACTATTAACAATATATGAATAATTAAAACTACTCTCAATTAAAAACTAATTTAGCTTTTTTTGATTAGTTTGATTGTGTCGGTCGATTCCAGGATCATGTGAGGGTGAAAATTAAAATTGATAGACAATTCACCATCCTTTGCGTATTTCCAATCTGAGAATAAACTTTTTATTTTCCCTTAATGATACAATTTTACATCTTTTTCGCATATTTTTGAAAGTGACACTGTGCGTGTAGTTTCCTGTTCATGTTTTCAAATTTGTTTTCATTTGATTAATGATATGAAGCATTATAGTTTAGCCGCTCTACTCTATAATTACGAGGCATTACGTTAAACCGGCCTACTGGAATTTCCCGAGTCTCTTCTTTTGTCAACGCGTTGATCTTGCCGCTTCTCATGTTTATTTTTGCCCGTCTTCTACCAGTAGAGCGACCGCAAGATGAATATATTCCAGCAAGAACATCACTTCTCTCCAATATTGCATAGGCTTCACCATCAGATGTTGCTAATACAATTTGTTCTTGGGTTGGCATTGCCGCAAATACATTACTTCGCACGAGTATTCGAATTGACTCATATGCTGGAAAAGTGTATTTTCGAAGTTCGAATACCCGTTGGTAATTCCTATAGGAAGTAAGCCGAATAAATTCAAGTTGGTCAAGCTTATACTGATCTCCAGTAGCAGTATCAATGTGAGTAGGTGGAGCCATGAACCTGGCAGAAGGAGACCTGGACCTGGCACGAAGAGGAGTCTCGGTAGGAGGATATCTGGCCAGAGAATAAGGTCTGGCTGGTGGAACAGGCCTCTTAGGAGAAAGATGCCTTTCTGGTGATGGAGAAGACTTGCACCTAGGAATTCCAGGAATGGGCTCTCCATTAGGTAGGCACTCGAACTGTGAAGTTAAATCTGCAAGAAAGAATAGAGGATTAATTTCTTAAAAGTATGTTTCCCGGAGGAAAGAAAAAGATTTTTGCACAGCTGAGCGTAGATCCTATTCGGACAAAATGGAGATTCCCAAAAATTTGTCTAAATTCCAGAATCTATTCTTCATGCTCCAAATTGTTATCCGAAGTGTCACTTGATTTTGATACACTCAAACTAAGATTTTAGGAGTTTTCATTTGAGCGTTTCGAGAAATAATGCCACTTAATCATGCGCGACAAAACAGTAGCGTAGCAATGAAGCTTCTTACCCTAACAACCTGACTGGACTGTTATGTTTTTTGTTGACTAGCTTAGTATAAAGTTTTTCGTTGATAGAATGACGCTTTTGTGATCTGGATAGTCTAAATCATGATGCTTTTGATTTTTAGTTAAAAAAAAATTACTCTCTAGCACTGCTGGGATTCAAACCAAGTGTTCAAAGATTACCGGTCTGGTGGTTTGACCTAGTAACCCTTTCTGTTGCAAGAGGCGAGAAAAAAATTATGATTCTTGTTTCCCTTCGTAGCACAGATAAAAATTAAAACCATTCCGGTTGAGAGTATGTAAATGAAAACCTAACATTCCTTAGACCAAGAACAAACTTCAGTAGCTTTCGGATAAGAATATTAATCGGGATGGATGCGGATCAGCGGAGAAAAATTATATTATTTGCGTAAAGCTTAAAGATGTTCCTTGCATTATATATGGTTCATATTATAGTACTATATTTACCAATGGAATTAAGGATGACCATCAGGATAGAGACCAAAGTATAATTGATCTTCATTTTCTCAAATTAGAAGAAAAACTGATTAATGCGTTAATGAAGGAATTGGTTAACACTGTACAAGAAGAATATTCATCTGTTTCATTGACATATATATACGGTATCCTCATCGTTCTCTTATAGGTTTTAGCTGCTGAGTTTGACCTTCTGAGATAGTGATATTTGTATGCCATAAATTAATGAAAAACATTCGGTTACATCAACCAAGGCTAATCTGAAAGAAATGAAGCAATTTTAGAAGCTTATTCCATTGACAAAAATATTCTCTACAATGTTAGAAAACAAAAAATATACAATAAAGGAGAAGAAAAAAAAGATTTTTTCTCAAATTTTATTTTTGTTCCAAAAATTCATGCGGAATGAAATTTGAATTTGAATCATTTAGCTCTATGACTTTTTCGTATTTTGGAGTAAACAGTTTGAAACGTTTTGAAAAATCTTCTTTTTAGAACCCGAAAATATTCGCGAATGACATTTTCAAGGTCAAGATTTCACTATTGTCATTCTCTTTCTAGTAAAGTGCAACTTTAGCTTCAAACTTGGAAGCAATTAATTTCATTCATCACTTGCAGAGGATACAGTAACAATTTCCAAGCTTTCGCATATTGTTTTCCGGCTCTTGCAGTCAGCCGCGCTGCATCGGCTAAACTTCCCAATACAAGGAATTATGCGATTACGTCACCAGTATCGCGCAGTGCCACCCACAATAGGCCTTTTTTGGATAGAAGTCATGGTTCAGTTGGGAGTAGCGATAGGACTGAACCGAGGCGACGACCAGGCAATGGCCCGGGATGAACGAAAGAACATCGTTTTAAATGGTTGGACACCCTCAACTATTGGCAAAGAAGCTTACCGGCGCAAAGAAGATTAATATAGAGGTCACATGAACGTTGGATCAATATGCATCCTGAATATGATCATAAAACGCCTCAGTATTTAAGAGATGAGGTATCCTTTTAGCGCAAAAACGGATATGAACCTATTTATCAGCAAGAAGAAGAGCAACATCTTCTAGCAAACATACCACCCGTTCCAGCAAGACCACCTCTGCATAAAGCCGATGATGCCAACGTGAGAAGTAGAAGATCAAAAATCGACAAAAAACTCTTTCTCAAGAGGGAAAGATTAGCTAGAGCTGAGACTTTTTTTCCCGATTTGCTTCCCGAATATGTTAGTCTCTGAAGTCTGAACTGTGTAGATTATAAGGAGGTGGTCTTCCTGCTTAGTGTCAAAATCGTAACCGTGCCGCTTTTGGTGTTTATTTTTGTTCCTGCTCCAGCAGCATGTCTGTCTGAAGATGCATTCTTTAGAGCAAACAACACTACTTCTCTGCAATATTGCAAAAACGCAACTATTGGATGTTGATAATACAATTTGTTCTTGGTTGGCAGGTTCACATGAACATTAAATTCTTGCGGGAATTCGAATTGGGTTATACGCAGCAAAAGTGTATTTTCGAAGTGCAAATAGACGCCCTGGATTGTCATAGGAAATAAGCAGAATAAATTTAAGTAATGCCTATCCTTAATACCGATTGGGTGACTTGGAAAACTCAAAAAGAGGAATATTGCCAAATTCACACACATGATCTACAATTTTCATTGAAATGAAGGGTCCAGAAGACCATTACATTTATGTGCATGATGAAACTGACCAAAATTCAAGATTCATGTGTCAAAACTTTATTCAACTAAACCAACTTGCATTCAGCAATATCAAGATCCATGATGTACATGAAAAGATTAAATACTTATTGCCAATCCATAATGAGATTTCGGATAATATTGATATTATACGTTTATAAATATATTTGAATTTATTTTTGTGGATCTTTTTAGAGTCAGTTTCGAAGGATGCATTTTTCTGTTGTTAGTCTTACTTTGTTTTGTTACCGAGTTACTGGTGTGGATTTTTGTTTCTTATACTCCACTCTAAAATAACGTGGAATTTTTTTATTGCGGCCTACTGGAATTTCCTCAATGTCATCTTTGGTCAATGGGTTCGTTTCGCCACTCTCCATATTTATTTTTACCCTTGCCATATTAAAGTTACGACCAATATATGAATATATTCCAGCAAGAATATTACTTGTTTCCAATATTGCAAACACGTCACCATTAGATGTTGATAGTACAATTTGTTCTTGGTTTGGAATCTTCCCATAGACGTTAGTTTGCACGAGTATTCGAATTATCTTATTCGCAGGAAATGTGTATTTTCGAAGTTCAAATGAACGTCCTGGATTCTTATAGGAAGTAAGCCGAATAAAGTGAAGTTGGTCAAGTTCATATTGATCTCCGAGAGAAGAATCAATCTTGGTAGGTTGAGCCATGCACCTACCAGAAGCAGACCGCGATCTTTCACGAAGAGGAGGCACGGTAAGAGAAGCAGAATCAGGAGAAAGATGTGTGTCTGCTGAATTGGAGGATTCTCCACGAGGAACGCGAGGAATAGGTTCACCATTAGGTAGACATTCGAACTGTGAACTTAACTCTGAAAGAAGAAACAGAGGATCAATTTTCTAAAAATAGGTTTTTCTGAAAAGCTTCTCGAAAGCTGGAGCCACACTATCCAGGAAAGATTATTTGGGAAGGATCTTGGGAAATTTGTATTCCGAAATTTGTTACAGAATGTAATGAGCTGCAATGCATAAGTGCCATTTTGATGTAGATCAACCCACACATTCTAGATTCTCCCTGAATGAATTCGAAATTACTTCCTAACCATTTTGTCAAGCTTGGAAAAGAATGGCGATAGGGATAGTGCCGGATTATGTGGAACAAATGGTTATTTGCGAAAATCTTAACAATGTTTTAAGAATTATTTATAGTGCGTATTATAGTATTATATTTACCAGTTGAATTAAAGATGACCGTCAAAATAAAAACCAGATTATAAACAGTCCCCATTTTTTCCAATTTCGGCAAAACGGATATGTGCGTTAATGAAGAATTTGGCTTACACTTTATCCAGTGAACGTTTTGGTGTTTTATTGATGTATGTATACGCTATATAAATTTGTATGTCACATGTTTCAAGCGCGATTTAATGATATTTATGTTTTATAAATCATTTTATGAAGACAAATTTGGTCACCTCTAAGGATTTTTTATTGTTAATGAAAATGGCAAATTATCTTTTTATGACCGTAGATCACATCGATATTCCTACTCAATATTGTAGGGTTGTGTAAACTAAGCTCTTTTGAAAAATATTCCAGTTTTTGAAGAACTTGTGCAACAAAAAATAAAGTGAGTTGTGCCACTTTCCACGAAGTTTTTGCTTTAACATAGTTATCGTTAATGATGGTATTTTCTAAAAGAGAAACTATCATTTTTTAAAGAAAAAAATGTAAAGGATACGAGAATTTTATATTCACTTAATTTTTAAACTGATTATTAGTTTTATGTTTCATGTTAAACCTCTACATGTTTGAACGATTTTACTGATAATGAAATCCTTGATATATAAAAATTTTCCATCTGATTGCAATATTCATTTATAGGCTGAGATTACGACTCTTCAATGTAAGTGTTCCTGTTTCTGAGGTAGATTTCGAAACAGAAAAGAAGAATTATACAAAGTTTGCTTACTTATGCAATGAAAACGTGCTCACGTCAGATTTGATGAAATTTCTACCTGAGTTCTATTTAGTCCTACTACTCTTATTCAAAAAAAAACTTGATAAAATATTCGGTAATTGCTTACTCGGATGACTTCTCCGGATCGTGGAGCAAATGATTTGAAACGTTTTGAGAAATCTCCTTTCGAGTACAAAAGTAAAATATCATTTAGAAGAACTAATTTTTCAAGCTGCTATGGAGACTAGTGAGCTTCAGAACTCTTTTTGGTTTCTACTGTTCCAATTCTATTTCTAGTAAAGTGAAACCTGAAGGATTTTACTATTCATGCTGCTATTCTCATATTTATCCGAAAATTAAAATGGAAAAGGCTCTATATTATGACATAAGCTCACAATTGCTACTAAAAGTTTGTCTATTGTTTCTTTAGTAGTTGATCTGAATGTTGGAATAAACTTTTAATTTGACCTTGGACAGATTTGCAAACGTGACACTTTTTCGAATGTTAATGTAATGGGAACATTTATGTTTCGTAAGGACATAATGTTTGGCATCAGTGTGAATCTATGGAAAAATCGAAAGTTTGTAGTTTTCTGTTCTTAGTTTTACATTTTTTTGTGAATGAATTATTATTGTGGAGGATTGTGACTTACACGCTCTACTTTAAAATGACGGTGGATTGTGTTCTGGCGGCCTACTGGAATTTCCTCAGTTTCGGCTTTTGTCAATGGAGTAATTTTGCATAGACCATTTTGCATCACCATTAGATGTTGGTAATACAATTTGTTCTGGGCTGGGTATGGGTGCGAAGAGATTTCTTCGCACAAGTATTCGAATGGGCTCATTCGATGGAAAAATGTATTTTCGAAGTTCGAAAACCAGGTGGAGATTCCTCAAGGAAGTGAGCCGAATCAATTCAAGTCGGTGAAGTTCATACTGATCTGCGACACTTGTCCGAATCTTGGTAGGTGGAGCCATAAACCTGGCAGAAGGATACCTGGACCTGGCAGAAGGAGACCCTGACCTGGCATGAAGAGAAGACTCGGTAGGAGAACAAGATCTGGCCGGGGAATAAGTTCCGGCTGGAGGAACAGACCACTCAGGAAAAAGCTGTATGTCTGATAAAGAAGAAGCTTCGGTACGAGGAACACTACAAAAAGGCTTGCCATCAGGTAGACATTCTAAATGTGAACTGAAATCTGCAAGAAAGAACGCAGGATTAATTTTGTATGAAAGCATGTTGCCCTGGAAAATTAGTTGGAAGCTGGACATGCAACATTCAGATAACACTATTCGGGAAGGATCTTGGGGAAGTTTTATTCTGAATTCTTCTTGATAAAACTGAATGCATTCTTCTATACATACGATGCAAAATTATCGAACAACAAAATCGCGTACCTGTGAATAGACGCTATACGGGCAAAATGCGGATTTCGAATTTGTCCGAATTCTATCATCTACCCGCAATTCTCCAGTTTGTTATCCGACGTGTCATTTGATTTTGATATACTCGAACTTAGATTTCAGGAAACTTCACTTGTGCGTTTCGAGAACTGATGCTCGTTCTAGTAAAATGAATCCTTAGCTATACAACAGAAACCAATCATGACTTTTTTGGTTCTAGTTCTGCCTCTGTGGAGTGGGATTGTCGTGATAACAATACTCGAAAGCTTACGACCACTTGGCCAGTTATTTCAAACGCAACATCTCACGACGACTGGCTGTTCATTTTGGGCATGATTCTTACTCTCGAATACATTTCTCGCATCAGTTAGGTAGTAGGGCGTATGCTTCAAATAATAAATAATATAAACAGGGGTGATTGATGAACAATGATTCTAGATAAAGACATTTACAAGAAGCAATGAATGAAATGAAGCGAGATATCTTAAGTGTTCCTGAAACAAAGGAAAAGAGAATCGAAAGTAAAATAATAGAAAGTGGGGAGTTAAAGCACCGACTTGAACTATGATCAGGTGTCGATAGTGAATCACATGGTTGCGAAAGTCGACCGGACTATGAATGGGAGAGAAGGACAGCATGTCAAGGGGCTTACATTTGTATCTTCCTGATTTTTGTGGATTAGAATGGAAGTGGGGATCAGAATAATATTTATCATGGCGTATTTAGCCCCAGTTGACAGTGAAAGAAGTGAGTGAAAAGACGCGTTTTGAAACACTTTAAATGATGCTATAGACATCAGGGGTCATGGGGGAAGAATAATCATACTAGGAGATATTGATGGATAGGCAGGATTCCAATCCGAGGGTACGGAATCGGTGCTTATTGATCTTGGAGACCAACCAAAAATATGTCAACAAAAACGGATTGGGTTGCTTATACTTAGAAAGGGACTAGATCATTACAAAATACTTCATTCAGCAGATAATATTGCAGATCAGAGACTGAGAGAGCTAGTGAGAGATACGAGAGTAATGAGAAATTCTGAATGTGAAAAGGATCATCACTTTACTTTCTCATAAATCAACTTAGTTTAATGATGGAGAAGAGAAAGAATGAAAAAGACAGAACAGGCTGATATCAGTAGGTAGAATTCAGAAGATACCTGATCTATAAATAGAATTTCAGAATAAGATATACGAACACGTAGACAGGGCAACTTGGCAGGCACTAATAAGCAATAAAGATATAGTGCGGACATGGACAGCGCTTTGGGAAAACATTGTTCGGAGCGCGACTGAAGTGTGTGGTACTGCGGTTGAAGGAAGGATGACGCTGATGCATCGAAGAACAAATTCGTTTTTTCTCAAAGTGTTTTCTTCCAATTGCGAAGTCCGTGGTAATTTCATTAACACTCATACTTAGATGATTAGGTGCATGATTTTCTAACAGAGTTCATGAACGAATGCATTATTTGCCAATTGTCAATTTGTTATCATTTCAGACAAAAATAAGTCGAATTATACATATAGTATAGGATTATATTCACCAATAGAATTAAGGATGATCGTCGAGAGAAATATCAGAGTGTAAACGATCTCCATTTTTTTCAAATTAGGTTAAAAATTAATTGACGCCTTAATGGAGAGTTTGGTTAACACTGTATCCAATGAATATTCTAGTGTTTTATTAGCGTGGAAATACGGTATCTTGATCATTATCTCATAAAATTGAGGATTTATTCTTGTTCCTCTGAGATCTGGATATTTTTATTTCATAAATCATTCCAAGAAAAAATATTCGGTTATCTGAGGAATCTAGTAAAGTTCAAAGACAATAAAAATACTTTTGGCTGATGTAGCCAAAAACACTCTCCCATAATGGCCTAGCGAATATTATGCTGAAATGTATGTTTCAAATCATAGAGTTGTCAGATAATTTACTTACAGCTCTAGACATTATTCATAAGCCGTCAAATAAGGGCAACAATCAGTTCTTAATAACTACAATAATCTACGACTTCATTCATTGAATCAGAATAATCCATTCATTGATTTTCCGAAGCTACAGCTTATAGTTTTTATGGCTTCTTAATCGTAAATTAATAGAGAGGGATAAGGAAATTCTAAATCAATTTATGCAAGTACTTTTATTACACAAAATTTCCGATTACTATAAAATATTCTACTTCTTCCCCACTCCATATTTGTATACTTTCAGAAACCCAAAACGTATGGGAGTATTAATATTAAACAAAAAAACCTGTGGTTTGTTTAAAATTTTGTTCAGGGTGTGAAGAATTGTTGTTTACATGCTCTACTCTGAAATTAGGCAGGATTTTGAAGTAGCGGCCTACTGGAATTTCGCCAATTTCGTCTTTTTTCAATAGGGAAATCTTGCCGCTTCGCATGCTTATTTTTGCCCGTACTCTACCACCTTTGCGACCATTAGTTGAATATATTCCAGCAAGAACATTACTGCTCTCCAATATTGCAAAGACGTCCCCATTAGAGGCTGATAATACAATTTGTTCCTGGGTTGGCATGGGCGCAAAGACATTACTTTGCGCGAGTATTCGAATTGATTTATTCGTCGGAAAAGTGTATTTTTGAAGTTCGAATATCCTGCGCGGATTCTTATAGGAAGTAAGCCTAATACATTCAAGATCTTCAAGTTCATATCGAACTCCAAGTGCAGAATCAATCTTAGTAGGTGGAGCCATAAACCTAACTGGAGGAGATCGAGACCTGACACGGACAGGATGCTCAGTAGGATAAGGGAACCTGGCTGGAGGAGTTCTGGACCTGACGCGAAGAGGGGGCTCAGTAGGAGAAGGAAACCTAGCCTGAGGAGATTCAGACTTGACGCGAAGTGGAGCCTCAGTAGGAGAAGAAGTCTTGGCAGGAGGAGACCTGGACTTTGCACGAATAGTGGCTTCGGCAAGAGGAGACTTGGCTGGAGAATTTGTTCTATCTGGAGAAAGAGACCAGTCAGGAAAAAGACGTCTGACTGAGTAGGAAGATTCGCAACGAGGAACACCAGGAATAGGCTCGCCATTAGGTAAACATTCGAATTCTGAACTTGACCCTGGAAAAACAAACAGAGGATTAGTTTTTAAAAGTTATATCTGCATGTCATGAAATCCTTGTGAAAAAATTTCGGAGCAAGCTCCAAATTAGTTGGCTAGTTGGTTAGTTAATTGGGCATATGCTTCAAAGAGTATATTTTGAACCAAAAAAGTCATTTTTCCCCCACTGGGTGATGTCACTTGTACACTAGCGTAAACTTATTGCAGAACAACTTTAAAGCGCCTTAATTCACGGATGCCTATCACAAGGTATATTGAATTTTTGTGCCGTATCCGGAATAAATTAAAAATCAATTCGTGTTAATTTTGGACAAGCTTAAACAGAGTTTAGAAGAGAACAGCAATTAGGCTCGACGCGGGTTCCGCCAGACAAATCTTTAGTTCGAGAAAACTCAAAAATGTTTAAAAAATTATACATATGAATATACAATTATATAATAATTATACAATATATATTATACATGAATTATATAGTATTTACCAATAGAATTGAGAATGACCATCAAGATAAAGATGAAAGTATGAACGATCCCCATTTTTTTCCGTTAGGGGAAAAACTGATTCATGTGGTAATGAAGAATTCGGTTAACACTGTATTCAGTGAATATTCTGGTGTTTCATCAGCGTATTTATATAGTCTCTTAATCGTTATTTAATAAGATTCAGGCGCCAAGCTTGGCCTTCTGAGATATTTATATTTCGAAACCTCCGTTACGTCAATTTATTTTTTATAAATCATTCCAAGAATTAAAATTTGGTCGAGTGCAGATAAAATTTTGAAATAAGATGAACGAAAGCCTAGATAGAACAATTTTCGAAAGGTTTATAGACAATAATAAGAATATGAAGGGCGCATGGACAATGTTTCAGGAAATCCTTGTTGGGGTTGAATCTGAAGTGCGTGGTACTGGGGTTGTTGGAAAAATGTGTGGTGATGCTTGGTGAAGCGATGAAATTCACACAGCTGCTAGCGAGGAAGAGCAATAGTATTGCAAAAAACTGAATATAACCGGTCTTAGTGATGTCGAAAAAAATAGGCTGAAAAATGATTATAAGTACAAAGGCCTAAGTAGAACAATTTGAGAAACGCTTATAGACAATGATGAGAAAATAGTGGGCGCCTGGGAAATGTTCCAGAAAATCATTGTCGTGGTTCCGTCTGTAGTGGGTGGTACTGCGGATGTTAGAAGAATATCTGGTAATGCTTGGTAGAACGACGAAATTCACACAGCTGTTAGCAAGAAAAATATGAGAAAATTTTCAATTATTATCAGGAAAATAAAAAATTATTTTGAAAATAAATAAGTAGTCGATAACATGAATAATTCTGAATAGTAAAAGATTGTTTCAAACATTCTTATTTGCATAGTCTTAATATTTTCGTGAATACAGATTTTTGCTTACGTTGAACTGTAGATCTTATCTGTATCAGTACGCTCTCTCATCATTTTATTTGCTGATCCATAGCAGATAACTCTTATATATTAGACCCTTGTTATATAGATAACGTTAGTCAAATACTGATGAATATTAAATCGTAATAGTTCTTCGATCTTTATAAAATCTTTTGGATATTTGAGTAACTTACATGTCCAATTCATAGTTAGGCAACTGTTGAATTTAAAACTTCTAGAAATCGCCCTCTATTACGAAATCAAAATTTTTAAATTTTGAACGCTATTAACTTGAAAATGTTTATGCACTAATAGTAGTAGTTATCTATTTTTGCCATTTCTAAGTGTACAAAGAAGGACTAGAAGATTAAACTATAAAAGTTTCAAATTAAACTCTGAAGAATGGACACATTTGCAGTACGAAATTCCGAAAATTTAAAAGTTTGCATATTGAAAAAAGAAATTTTTCATCAGTTTTCCGCAGAAAAAATTCTTTGCTTATCATGTACATATTAGAGGGTAACAAATTTTTTCCTCAGGAAAGGGATGAAAATATTCTATTTACTTATTTAAATTATTAAAAATCAAGCTTGATGTTAGTTGATAATTATTTTATGTAGTTCAGTAAGTTTGAAAAGCTACGTTGATACTTATTAGATGGCAAAGCATTTTTTATTGAAAAAAATGAATTTCAATAAAATTCGTGTTCACTTCGGACAAATTTGAATAGAGTTTGGAGAAGAATAACAATATTTATTCCTACTAAATCGAAGTTGTTAAACGCATTTGAAATAAAAAGCCCACATTTCTTTGTTTGTCCATTTATTTCAGAATATTTATTGTCTTGAAGATTAAAATTTTCATTTCTTTTCTCCGATCCCTCAAAAATGAGTGCTATCGAACCGAGTGCCAATTAAAAAATCTTCCCCACAGTTCTGATATATGAATCAATTAATAACGATATCTTTAGAAAAAAACAACAAAGATATCATCTAACTATATTCAGAACGGCAATTATCAGGGAATGGCTTAATCAATTGTTTGTTTGATTTATTGAATAATTACTTAATTGAATAATTAATTATTGATAGATAATTCTTTTTACACTGCTCGGGGAATGATGTTTTTTTCGTCAAGAGTAATAAGCTTATTTTAAATTCTATTGTTATACACTGTATTTGGCCAGAAGTTAATTCAAAAACTAACGTGGAATGACATCATCTAAATTTGACTTGCCGCCCATAATCGAGAATTTTGAAACGGTTTCATAAAAATTTTATATTGCAAATGTTACAAAATTAGAGTAGTATTTCTTTATATATTCAGAATATTACAAGATTATAATATTATTTCTTTATATATTAATAGTCAGGGAAGGTCAGGAACATTTGGATATGAAGTTTTGCGATCATCTCCAATGAACCCATGTTGATACACTCAAAAAGACGGAAGCAATTCCTGAAATCAAAAAGAGGACAGACACATCAGATAGCCACATAGTGTAGTTCCTCGGTGTACTCTCTCATCGTGTGACAGCCAACGAGGCGTATGGTCAACCGGTACGAATGTGTGGTGCAGTGTGGTGTAGTGTGGTGGATCAAATAAACCATTGATCTCAACAACATTTGGCGTCTCTTATTTCGTGTGCTCTCCAGCCACCCCCTCCCTCCAGCAAAGAGAAACATTGGTCCTTCGAGCCGGATGCAGCTACGACAGGGAGGTGATCGTGGCGTCGAGGGAGGCAGAGACCAGGAGTCATCGCGTGTCGTCAGCGAGAGTCGAGCCTGCAGCTTTCCGACTACAAGCCCGACGCACTTCCGCCTGAGCAGTTCGGCTAGCCGACAGTGGAAGCGGAGACCAGGATCCATCAAGCGTGAGTCGACAACAGTCGTCGTCATGTAAATGCAATTACACGCATCTTCGTTACGAGTAATGGACGTGAGGGCGAGGGGCGGGAGAGGCGGTCGAATCTGTTTTACGCACAGATCTCTGCCTCTCTCCCGAACAATCTCCCACTCACGGTCGAGAGCATCACTTATATCATGCGAGAGGCGGGAGAGGCGATCGAATCTGTCCTACGCACAGCTATCTCTTTCTCTCTCCCGCGCAATCTCCCACTCACGGTCGAGAGCATTCCTCATGTCGCATATCGCATATCGCATATCACATATCGCCTATCGCATATCGCATATCGCATATCGCATATCGCACATCACATATCACATATCATATTCGGAGTTATACACTACTTCTTTATTGATAATTCGCCACTTCCATACTTCTACGCACGCAAAACGCGTTGCAGATACTTCACTACCTCCTCTTTCCTCTTATTCCTCCCTTATTGATTTTATTGTTTTAGTAGTCTTAATATTATTACTGCTACAATTGGAATTATATATGGCGTTTTGTGAACATAGATGCATCTATTCTATTCTCGCCCCCTTCCTTATCTGCAATCTTACTTATTATTTCATCAAGAGCTGATGTGTTTCTTTGTTCAAATCATTCATTTCATAACCTGTTCAGTTGAAGTTCACGGAATTACTGTTACGCATTGATTCAATAATTTCTTGAGCACTTCCTATGCGGTATCCCGTGAATTTTCGGCAATCTCTCGCTCAATCTTCTGTTCAGCATCTACAAATGTCACCTGATCTATACTGTTTTAGACTGTCCTGTCACAAATTCTTGGACTATTTTCCACATTCCTCTCTGGTTGAGTTTGTGTTCAGTTGATCTATATCTTTGGTTTCCTTACTAATGCGACTACATGATTTCTGCAGCTTTCATAATTCACCCAATCTTCTACACTTTTCCTCTGCTTGAACTCTCACTCCCTCGATCACACGCGGTCGAGAATTCTACTACGCGTACCTATATCTCCTTCCTTCTTAAAGAAATTATAACTCTACTATTTCGATATTTACCAAGGGGTATGTGTCTATTGGAGGGGCATGTGTGCATATATGAACGTCATATAGGTTGTATATTGCTATCTCATTATCTACTTTCATTTCATGGATAGCTTTATGTGGATGTTCATTTCTATGCTTCACATATCATGTATCTATTCATATTCATAATTGGATCTTCTTTCTTCGGTTTGGTTTCGGTCGAAAATTCTCCCATGCATGCCTCTATCTCTTTCTTTCTTAAAGAAATTATAGTGCTACTATCGTGACATTTATTGTGGGATATTTGTGTTCTATATACATTACAAGTGTTATGGAGGT
>CAKNXH010000449.1:152278-171407 GCA_932178445.1 Andricus quercusramuli
TCTTTGATGTTATGATTTTGACCAGGTAAAATGTATTAAATAATTTTTTTAAATATTGATTTTTATTCTTAAATTGCGAAAAAATTGCTTTCAAGAATTCATTTCATACATTTTATCTAGCCAAAACTATAACATCAACAAATTTGAAACATCCAGATGTATGAAAAATCATTCTTGCAAGTATAAAGACCGGCAATCTGAAGGACCCGTGTTCGAATCCTAGCGGAGCTTGAAAGAAATTTTTTTAAAATTGAAAAACAAAAGTCAATTTTTGAGAAATATAGATTTAAAAAATGTATAACATTCGAATGTTTTTTTTTACTTTCTTCTTTTTTTCTTTGTTTTTAAGAAACTGACCCTTTTCTTTTTTTTTCGCTTAGATGCAAAATGAATTAATAGAACAAAAGAAGAAAGAGCACATCTCTTTCGTTTGAAATTTGTAGCACCTGAGCGAATTTCTTTTTTTTTTGAAAAATGCAACTATTTTTTTGGAAAGAAATTATGGTCAAAAATTTAACCACTTGGTTTAAAGTTGAGCTACTTTGTTAAAAATTGAATTTTTTTGATAAAGTTTCATATTTTTGGTTGAAAATGTAATATTTGATTGAAAAGTCGTTTTTTTTTTTTTTTTTTTTTTTGAGAATAAATTTTGTTTATAATTTATAATGCAACTGTTTCGTTCTAAATTGATCTAGCTTTCTTTAAGGTGAAATAGTTTGCAAGAAAATTAAACTGTTTAGTTGAAAATAAATTTTTTCGTCAAAAATTTATATTTTTTGTCTAAATTTAATAATTTGGTTGAAAATTCAACTACTCTTATTAAGATGTAACTTTGTGGTAAAAAATTCACATTTAAAAAAAAAATAATATTTTCGGATTAGAAATTCAACTATTTCGTCAATAATTCGTCCTTATGGCTTTAAAATTCAACAATTTTGCTAAAAACTGATCAATGTTATTAACAATTCTTGTTTTATTCGAAGAACGTTATTCTTCTTGCTAAAAAATTAATTTTTTGCTCAATATTATAACTGTTAAAAGTTCATATTTTTTATTTGAAATTAACAACGTTATTTTTAGGGGGGAAAATTTTCAAACAAATTTTTGCTTATGGTGTCGGAATTATTTGGTATTTGGATATATAACTTCATGGTGGATATAAAGGAACTGGTATTTTGCAATTTAATCAACAATTTTTTTTTCAGTGAAATCATTCGAAAATTACCTGCAAATTCTTAAAATTTTACAGAAAATTTTTTCAAAAATGTTCAGATGAAAGTTGAACTTTCTGAAAATATTGGAGAAAATAAGAAGGCGGGTTTTTTCTGAAAATTATCTTTTCATGTTTCCAAAAATCAATAAAAATTGAGAATGCTAGAAACTCGTAATTTGCTTGACAGAAGTAAATTCAAATTTTAATTAAATTAAAAATTAAAATTTTAAATTTCATTAAAATTCAACACATAGTAAAAATCCAAAAGTATGAACGAATTTTCACTGAAAATTCATCGTTTTTTGTTGTCAATTTGATCATTCGGCGTGAAGTTGAGTTTCATTCTGGAAAGTTAATTTTTTTTTTGCTAAAGATTAGATTTTTGAATAAAAATTTGATCATTCCACCTTTAGTTGCCAACAGACCTCCTTTAGATGAAAATTCAACTATTTGCTTTGAAATTCCTGGATTTTTTTAAAAATCGCCAGTTTTTAGAGAAAATTATCTTTTTGGTGGAAAATATGATAAATTGGTTGACTGTTAATCCCTTTTTGAACAATGTCTTTCTCTGTTGATTATACATTATTTTAATTGAACGTTCATTTATTTTGTTGACAATTGAACTATTTTGTTAAAATTCCGTTTTTCTAGTTTAAAAGTAATTTCTTCAACTCAACAAATAATTATTTCATTTTTTCCTGAAATTTTATATTTTTTAGTTTATTGTGTTTAAAACTCGCCTTTTTCCTCAAAAATTTAACATTTTGGATGAAGTATCTTCTTAATTAATTTAAAAATCTTTTTTCAGAGAAAATGCAACTCTTTGGTCAAACCTTCTTCTTTTTAGTTTGAAAATTAATCAGTTTTTCAATAAAGATATCAACTATCACACCTTTATTTAGAATTCAATTTTCTTATCAGATACATCACCTTGGATGAAAATTTAACTATTCTATTGACAATTCTTTTTTTTGTATCGGTATTCAATTATTTTCACTGAAAATGTGATTATTCTGTTTCTTTCATCTCGGTATTTCAGTTAAACAATTTTTTTTCAGATTTTTTTTATTTCACAACTTGCGAATATGACTTGCCATGATTGGACGTAATTATTCATAAGGAAGACATTTTTTGCTTGTTAAGAAACTTTTTGAGGCAATCGATGAGTTTCAACTTTCCCAATAAGTTCGAAAGTTAGTATTCAAAAGAGTCTGAGTTGGAGGAATGAAAGTTTGCTAAATACAATTGAATACTATTATTATTTTTTTAATGTAATTTTTTCTGGTACAAAGTTTTTCTTGTTAGAGATAAGAAGCAGAAAATTTGAAACTTAGCACCTCCGCTACTAAAATAATCTTTCAAAGTTTCACAATAAATTTTGTGTGTTCTAAAATTCCTTTTATTACTGCTTACACGTACGCACGATCTTCTTCACTTCACCACAGGAGTCAGCTGTGACACGTTCAACCTCATTCCAAATTCAGTCGACGTTCCAAACTTTTTCGTGTCATGCTGACAAAATGAAAGTCACTTAGGGAGGTACCTTTAATTATTTTTCTATGTTGGAAATATTGAATATGAAGGGATTTTTGAAAACAAATACGGGGCTTTGATTATAATTTCAATACATTTTTGAAAATTCTGAAAAATTTAATAATTCACTTGTTACGGTGGTTTATTTATGAATAATTTATATTGAGAATGAATGAAGATAGGGAACTGCCTAATGACTCGAAGTGTGCAGTTTTGTGATGCGAGTGCAGTTCAATAATTAAATTTATTATAAAATGATTGTTTCCGAGGAATATCATTTCGAATATTTCTAAATTCAATCAGTCTCGGCAGGCGTGACAGCACTGCACTCACATCACATAACTGCACATTTGGTGCAAACGCCTTTCTATTTCCATTCGTTCTCAAAATAAAGTATTTTCAATACATCCCCGTTAAAACTGACTTATTGAATATTCCATAATTTAAAAAATAATTTCGCATCCAGGAATGTTGAAAAAATATTTGTGAATTTTTTCAGAATTATCAATAGTTTGCATAATTATTTTTGAGTTCTATCTAGTAGTATCAAAGTTTTCATTTTTAATTTGTGTGTTGAGACAGGTGCGTGACAAAACATTTTGCGTACTTTTTCATTTATAATTTTCAACAAGAAGTTCCAAAATTTTCAAACTAACTGCGATTTAAGAAAAAAATGTACTTCTTAAAGGAAAAGTGGGAAATGAGTTGGACTTAAGTTATCAACTTTTTTCCAGTCACCCTTGATATTATCCTTTTTTGATGTAAGATTCTTGAGAAAATTCCAAAAGATTTTTTTTTTAATTTTCATTTCCAGCCGAGAGAGATGAATTTTCAACAAAAAAATGGCTTTTCTACCATAAAAGATAAGTTTTCAATCCAAAAGGATGAATTCTAAACAAAATTATTGAGCTTTTCCACTCCGCTGGGATTCGAACGCCAGATCAACTGAAGATCTGAGAAGATCTTCTTGCTGAATAAATTGATTAAAATTTTTTTTTTTATTTTCATTTAGACTGTGATGACGTTGAGAATTTTCTGTATTAGAGGATACAACTCTGATCGATATAGATTTCCATTTTCATAGTGTGTGCAAAATGATTCCTTTTCGGATCGATTTGTTGAAAAAACACCTGAAACGTCTTTTGTATGAAAATTCGACTATTGCTTTCTTTGAAAATTTATCTTTTCTGTTTAAAAATTTATCTATCTGACTAGAAAATTCATCTTTCTTGGGTGGGAATGCAAAAGTTTTGTTGAAAATTCAATAAATTTGTTAAAAAGTCATCCTTTTTGGTCCAAAAATCAACTGTTTAATTGAAAAATCAACTATTTCGTAGGATACTTACGTTTTGAGAAAAATTTACATTTTGTGTTGAAAAATCAACTGAAATCTTCTTTGGATGAAAATTCGACTTTTTTGAAATTTTTCATTAAAAAATGCATCTCTCTTAGTAGAAAGTTCATCATTCTTTGATAAGAATGCAACCATTTCCTTGAAAATTCAGTGAATTTGTTGTGACATCATCCTTTTTGGTCCAAAAACTGCATTTCTTGTTGAGAATTCCACTATTTCGTAGAAAACTTACCTTTTAATAAAACTTCAGATTTTGTGTTTAAAACTCAATTGAAATATTTGTTGAATGAGCATTCAACTATATTTTTCAAAATGTGTGTTTCTGATTGAAAAAATCCTCCTTTTCGTATGAAAATTCGTCTTTTTGGGTGAAAAATTCAAGTATTTTCGTAAAAAAATTACTCCTTATTTGAACTATTTTCTTTGAAAATTTTGTTTGAACCACTTTGTTAAGGGATCACTTTTTGTTGAAAATTCATATTTTTAGTTAAAAATACATCTCTTTGGTTACGGTTCAAATATTTAGCTGAAAGCTGATCTTTTTTAATTGAAAATGTAACTGCGTGGATAAAGGTTGAACTATTGTGTTGACATTTTTTTCAATGAAGCTTTACCTATTTGGTTGAAAATTTAACTATTTTGTTGGAAATTTAATTTTTTTGAAGATAATTTAATTATTTTGAAGAAAATTGCTAGAGGAAAAATCATAGAATTTTGAAAATCAAGTTTTCACCCTGCAGAGCATATATAAGAGCAGAACAGGGCGAGGCAGCCAGTGGGGCGAGGCATCCCATTTCTTCTTATTCCCACAGCGTTCATTGAAATCGCGCGCCTTTGTAATGTGAGGCAAGGTAACCTTTACATTTTTATTTTTGTATTTTTTTAACCATCTTTCATGCTTATTATTTTTGCGTATGCTATTGTAAATTACATGGATTCTTTTTTTTATAACACTTTCTACTAACGGAAGTGGATAATTATTCTGGGATAAAGTGACTTTTAAATGATCTAAATTTTCTTTTCTAAATTTTACATTACTTAATTGTATACACCTATCTACTAAACCTTTAATTAAACCAATTTTTTGACTCAACAGATGGTGAGAATCATAATTTAAATACCGTCCAGACCATGACGGCTTTTTATACCAATTGGTTATCAAATCACTTTCAGGCGTTTTAATAATCAACCAATCTAAATAATTTAAAGAATTATCTTTTTCAATTTCGTGAGTGAACTGGATCGAACTATCAATGCTGTTAAAAATGTTTACTAAATCTACAATTTTATTGGTTGGTATAATCAAGAATATATTATCCACATAACGTTTATATAAGATTGGTGTAAAATTCAGTTTGTCTAATGCTCTCCTTTCTATGTCTTCTAACACTAAATTTGAAACAATGGGAGACCATGGAGACCCCATCGGACAATCTGAAACTTGTTTATAGAATTTATTGTTAAATGAAAACACTGTATTATTGGAAAAAGTTCTAGTCGCTATTAAAATTTTCGGTACTGTAACGATTTTTAAATTATTTCAGTTTTTTTCGGCAACGAAGATGACATATTCATTTTTCCGATTTTTTGTTTGTTTTTCTTTTGAGTTCCATTAAATATCAGAAAAGACATTTAGCTTCGTTTTCCAATCTCATATATCATCTTGGACCAAATGAAGAAATTATACATTATTATACGTATATGTATTATATGGTTGGCTGCCTCACCCCACGTTCTTACAGCTAAGCAAAAACATCGCGTCTCTGCAAATCAGTTGTAGAAATTCTAATGTGCAAGTTACGTCAGAATGCCATCAAGGAATTTTGTAGCCAAAGAATCAAGGTTTCTGACGATACGACACACAATTTGTCATCATTTCGAACAAGTTCTCTGCACGCCAAAATGAGGCGTCCTGGCTGCCTCGCCCTATTCTACTCTATCTTTAGTCCAGTCAAAGAAGCTCTGAAATAACATTTTTAAGGCTGCACCAGAAATAGATGCGCTTTTGCATACATCCTATTTTTGGGGTGAAATACCCGAATCTGAAATTAATTTTCAGTTAAAATGCTTTTCTCTCGCCGAAAATTGATTTTCCGAAGTTTTCTGCTTTTTTCGCAGGAACTACTGATTAATTGTCAACAACAAAAAAAAACAATTTTCCACAACAAAAACTTAATCTTATGCCAAATATTTCTTTTAAAAAAGCTCTTTCCCTTTCCCCTGGAATTCGTACCGAAATTTCGGTACACGTTGGCACGGTCGTATTATAATCTTATTTTACAGAAAATAAAATATAAAAAATACATGAGTTTTCAACTCAAAGAGATCAATTTTTGAACAAGGAAAGGAATATTAAAATTTTCAGTTAAAACAAATAATTTTCAAGCAAGAAAAAAGGTCTTTTCCACAAAATAGTTGAATGCTCAATTGAAAAAATCTCAATTTTCAAGTAAAAATGGAATATTTATTACAAAAATTTATTTGCGACTAACGACAGAATGAATTTTGAACCAAATAGTTGTACTTTTAGTTGAAGAAATGAATTTTTAAATAAAATAATGAATCTTTAACTAAAAAATGATTTTTCTACCAAATAGTTGAATTTTCAACTAAATCAGATGTATTTTCTACCGAGAAGATTAATTTTCTACCAAAAAAGATACATTTGAAAAAAACGTAAATCTTCATGCAACCAAAAAAATATTTTTATCTCAAACCAAAGACACTCTAATTCAACGAAAATTTGTTTTTGACAAAACATTTGAATCTTTTATCAGAACTGATGAATTTGCAACCAGAAAGTTTTGATTTTTAACGAAACAGTTCAATTAGTAACCAAAGAAATAAATTTTTAATTACATTTATGAATCTCCAACCCAAAACATGAATTTTCGACTAAAACGATGGATCCTTAGCAAACAAGAAAAGAATTTTCTATCAAAAAATACTAATTTTCAACGAAATACATGAATTTTCAATAAAAAACATAAATTTGTAAGGAACAATGGAATATTAACGTTTCCAATTCAAAAACTTCATTTTCAACAAACAAAGCAATGAATTTGTATCCAAATAGTTAAATTTTCAGTTGAAGAAATGATTGTTTTACTAAAATAATGAATCCTCAAACAAAAAATGAATTTTCAACCGAATAATTTTATTTTCAACCGGAAAAATGAATTTTCTACCAAGAAAGACAAACTTCGAACAATATACAAGAATTCCGAACTAAAAAAGAACAATTTTTACCCAGAAATACAATAGACAAATTTTCAGTTTGAAAACAATTTAAAAAAAAAACTTTCAGCTACAAAAAGAAACGAATTTTCGAGAAAATAATTTAACTTTCAACAAGAAAAAAAAGTTTTAAACAAAAAGATCAAGTCACAACTAATGCGATTACTTTTCTACCAAGAAAAACGAAATTTCAACAAAATAGTATAATTTTCACCCAACCTAGATACATTTTCAACTTGGAAGAGAAGAGTTAAATTTTCAACTAAACGGTGAAGAATTTTGAGCCCAACAGATGAATTCTTAACCAATAACATTAAATTTCTATCAAGAAAGATACATTTTCAGTTGAGGAAACTAATTTTCAATTTGAAAAAAAATATAATTTTCAACTGAGGAAATGACTTTTCATCCATAAATATAAATTTTCAGCCTAGAAGATTAATTTTCTGTCAAAAAATATGAATTTTCAACTATTTGGATACAAATTAATTGTTTTGTTTGTTGAAAATATATTTTTCGAACTGAAAATGTTAATATTCCATTGTTCCTTACAAATTTATCTTCTTTAGTTAAAAATTCATTTATTTTGTTAAAAATTATTATTTTTTGGTAGAAAATTCATTTTTTGTTGAATTCAAACTTTTTTGGTTTAAGATAAAAATATTTTTTTTGTTGAATGAAGATTCACGTTTTTTTCAAATGTATCTTTTTTTGGTAGAAACTTAATCTGCTCGGTAGAAAATATTTTTCCGACAATTCCTCATATCCTTGGTAGAAAATGATTTTGGAAATTAGTGAAAAATGTATCTGATTTAGGTGAAAATTCCACTATTTGGTTAAAAATTTGTTTTTCGGTGTTGCTGAAAATTGATTTTTCTGAATGAAAATGATATGCTCCTTACTTTTGGGTGGGATATGTTGGGTGTAGTAAGAAGGATATACGTCGGGATAGTGGATGATTCTCTATTCTGAGGGTGTGAGAAGGAATGATCTCAGGAGGTAATAAGAGACAGGAGAGGTACAGGAACGATAGGAGGGAGTGAGAGGGAACTTTGTCATCTCTGTAAAGAAGGGATGTATGGTGGATAGGCTTCAAGGGAGGTAAAAGGTGGGTGTGGTCATGGGATAGAAAGAGATAGCGGGTAGGAGAGTGATCTGGAGATTACAAGAGGAGGGAGTGAGAGGATAAATGTCGAGAAAGGTGGAAAGGGGGAGAAGCGATGTTTCTATCTCGTAAGATAGAAAGAGATAACAAGTCGAGCAAGCGTTTTCTTTTTCTCTTATCTCCTGAAAAGAACTAAGTTAGAGGACTTTTGATTTTGGTCGTGGGAGAGGGGAGAAATTAGTCAGGGTATCGGCTGAGAGGGCTGGTATGCCAGCTGTCTCAGCGGAAACGGGTAGGCTGGTATGCCAGCTAACCCGTTAGCGGAGGAAAGAAGGGGAAGAAGTTAAGTGACCAGAGAAAAACAAAGAATTGTGGTTAATTAAAGTTTATTTATATAAGTTTCTTAATATGTTGATTACAGAGAAAGCCGGAGAAGTAAGCGTCAGATTTCGTTGTTGCGTCCTCACAAGAGGGCGAAGGCGAAGCGTAGTCAATGATCCTCTGGCTGGCTTCCAGCTGGAGGATTCTTGAGGTCGAGAGAGAGAGTACTGTTCGGGCACGGAAATGGCTTGCGGTGAAAAAACCTAGGGCTGGCTACCAGCTGTAGGGTTTAAAGTGAGAGGGTTCTGGCTACCAGCTCTCAAACAGTTTCTGACCTCTCTGGGCTCGTGCGCGCCCTTATAACGGGGAGGCTGCATGAGCGTTGCGTGGGAGTCGAGCGGAGAGGGTAGAAAGTCGTTGGTGGGAGATGCGCGCGTCGAGTTTCAAGGGCGCTCTACTCGCGACTCTCGCCTCTACTCGCCCTGCGCCTTGCTGACGTCACTGCTGACGTCACTTCATGGAGTACCTATTTCTCTCTCTTTCTAACTTACGGGTCTTATTACTAGTTATTATAATTTAAAATGGTTGCCTATTGAATGAATAAACGTCGTCTGCGAGAGTGTTTTAAATCTACCAATAAAAGAGTTTCGCTCTATGCAAGCCACGTATAACAGAAATTTGACTATTCTATTTTAAGTTGAAATTTGACTTTTTTTAGTTAAAAATTCCTGTATTTTCTCCAAAGTTTGTCTTTCTTGTTAGAAAATTCATCTTTAAAATTGAAAATTCAACCATTTGGTAAAAAAATCATTTTTTAGTTGAAGATCATTACTTTAGTTAAAAATTCATTTTTTCGACGGAAAGTTTAACTTTTTGGTTGAAAATTAATTTTTTTTTGTTAGTCGCTAATAAATTTTTGCAATAAGTATTTCATCGTTTCTTGAGAATGGATTTTTTTTTTGTTTCAAAATTAATGTATTTTTCTGAGAATAGGTCTTTTTGGTAGAAAACTCATTTTTGAAAATTGGAAATTCGTTTTTTCCAAGTTAGAAAATAAATTGACACGTTTTCAGTTAATCATTCAACTATTTTGTGGAAAAGTCCTTTTTTCTTGGCTGAAAATTTGAATATTCCATTTTTTGTTCAAAAATTGATCTTTTTGAGTTGAGAACTCATGTATTTTTTATATTTTATTTTCTGTAAAATAAGATTATAATAAGACCGTGCCAACGTGTACCGAAATTTCGGTGCGAATTCCAAGGGAAAGGGGAAGAGCTTTTTTTTAAAGAAATATTTGGTATAAAATTAAGTTTTTTGTGGAAAAATAATATTTTCGGTTTCAAAGTTCAACAATTTTACGGCCCCTAAACAAATGAATGTTTAAAATTAATACAAAATTTTTTTGACCGAAATTTAGTGCAGGGAAGGCATTCATCTCAATTTTCCTGAATCTCACCTTAGTTGACGTCCTGATTTATTGAATGTCGTGAGAGTAAAGTACACAATAGGTAGGGTCTCAAATCGAGCTTGCATCAAGGAGGCAGTTTAACGTGAAGTGAAACTTCAGCTCGATAAACCGCATGCAAGTGCCTTCGACAGTGTCAACACATACGTATATGAGCTAAGTTTCTACGTAGCGGTTTTCGAGTAAGACGGCTGGTTCGGGTAGGATAAAGATAAGATTGCTTCTTGATCCTTTTCTTTATTTAAAGGCACTTAAAGTTAAGGACGCTCCGCCAGGAGCACTGCCACAGGGGAAATTCCAGGATCAGAAGTATTTTCAAATTGACCAATGAAATTCCTGGGTAAACCTCTATTGAATGCGGTCGGGCTGTATTCCTATTGTCCTCGCTCTTTCACCTTTTTACTGTAATTCTATCACATTTCTATTACCTTTCCATTACATTTTCATTACGTTCTTTTTTGCCCCATGTGAGCTTGTATGAAGTTTGACGATATATCCCGCAGTTTTCTTATATTTCTGTTCCATTATGGGATATTGATTTTTACCGGAATCTACAAGAATGAGGTGAATAATTTATATTCCTAGCATCATACCGTAATTCTTCGATTTCAGGGGAAACATAATTTTTAATACCAAATAGAAATTTTGAATAACTATTTTTTTTCCATTTTATTCCTTTTTTTCTTGAGAAAATTCAAAAAGACCCTTGACGATTTCAGATGTATGTCTCATATCAAAATTGAAAAAAAAGTTAGAGTTGGACCATAGAGTTGAATAGGAATCTGTATTAGAGCACCTGACCGGAAATCAGTTGATCTGGTGTTCAAATCCCAGTGGAGTGAGAGAAGTGAGGTATTTTTTCGGAATAAATTTGAATTTAATAGAGTTGAATTCATCCGAAGAAGACTTTTGAACAAAATATTTGAAATTACCAAGAAAAATATATTACTTTCTGAATAGCTGCATTTTTTAAATAAAAAATGATAACTGTTTTTCAAAGGCAACTAATTTTCTATAAAATAGTTGAATCTTCAACCTGAAAGATAATTTTATATAAAAAATATATACTTTTAATGGAAAATGTGATGAATCATTGATTTTTTAAGCAAAAAAGATTTCATTTCTGAACAGAAAATAGCTTAATTTATAAACAGTGTTAATTGTTAACGAAATAGTTGAATCCTCAATCATGAAAGATTAGATTCATTTGCAACCAAAAAAATGAATTAAAAAAAAAAAATGTTAATTTTCTGTCAAAAAATACAAATTTTCAACTATATAGTTACATTTTCAACCAAAGAGATAAATTTTGAAGCGAAACGATAAATCTTCAATCAAAAAATGAACTTTTATCGAAGTGGTTCCATTTTTAACTAAGTGATTAGATTTTCAACCAAAAAATATGAACAGTCGACTAAAAATTAAACACCTGATATTAAAGGAAAATTTAACTAAATATTTGCATTTTTAACCAAGCAAAGATGAAATTTCTTCCGAAACCAACCAAACCACATTAACTTAGTACCGGAAAGTTCCATTTTTGACCAAAAAGTTTGAATTTCTTCGTCGACAGATGCCCTTATAATGCATTTCTTCATTAAATTTGTTTAAGAAGTTGGCATTGAAAAAAAAAGAATTTTTCTACCAAGAAATACCTCACTAATGCATTTGTTCATTAACAAATGATTTGTTAATAACATTTTTTTCCATCCCATAATTCTGGAACATCTTTAATTGCTGTTACTCTATTAATCTTAGGCATTTTTATCGTCATATTTGTTTATTGATAAAAAATATGAATGTCCAATTTGGAAAGCAGGCTCAACAGCTTTCTTAGAAAACTTATCAGCTTTTTTCTCAAATTTCGTTAGTCCAAATCAGGCGATATTTGTGGGCTGCACGTTATTTTGAACCAAAAAAGTCATTTTTCCCGCTGTGCACCGGGAGCGCGGGGAGCCACTGTTTTTGGTTAATTACAACTTAGTACCGGAAAGTTGCATTTTTGATCGAAAAGTTTGAATTTTGAAACATGAAGATTACCCTTTGACCAAAAAGCCTAATTTTTTATAAAATAAATAAATTTTCGACAAGGAAATATCAATTTTCAAGAAGAAATATAAATACTCAACCAAAAATGGAATAGTTAGATTGTTAGTTAAAAAAATTCATTTTCAACAAAAGAAACTTATTTTCAGCCAAATAGTTACATTCGAAAAAAATGGATTTTCAACTACAATTATATATCTTAAAAGAATGAATTGTCAAGGAAAAGGCTCAAACCAAAAGTTCACTTCATTTTTCATTTAACCCGAAATATTAATTTTCTAAAACTGGAATAGTTAAATTTTTAACCAAGGAAGTGAATCGTAAAAATCGGAATTTTTAACAAACATGTTTAACTTTCAACCAGACAGTTGAATTTTCAACTAAAACAGATGATTTTCTAACCAAATATTTTAATTTTAAATTAAAAAGATGAATTTTCCAGCAAGAAGATTAATGTTCTTCCAAAAAACACACATTTTTAACAAAATGCGTTAATTTTCAACAAAATTGTTAAATTTGAAGTCAAAATGGCAAATTATCTACAGAAAAGTTGAATTTCAACCAGAAAATATGAATTTTTAACAAAAAAGTTAATTTTCAATCGAATGGTTCAATTTCTTACCTTAACTTAAAAACTCGTTAAAAACATTCTTCCAACAAATTATTTGTTAATGAATTTTTTCCATCCTATAATTCTGGAACTTCTTCAATTGATAACAATTTTCCTTTTATTCACGAGCATCAGGAACCTCAAATAGGAAAAATGTCCATTTTTATCGTCATATTTGTTTATTTATAAAAAATATGAATGCCCAATTTGGAAAGCAGGCTCAACAGCTTCCTTAAGAAACTTGTCAGCTTTTTTCTTAAATTTCGTTCGTCCAAATCAGGCGATATTTGTGGGCTGTACGTTATTTTGAACCAAAAAAGTCATTTTTTCCGCTGTGCACCGGGAGTGCGGGGAGCCACTGTTTTTTCTTAATTACAGAAAAAAAACAACAAGACCACTTTTCGTGAAGAGAGCTTTGGGTGTGACTGTATTTTGCCTTTTCGATCATGTGGTTAAAATATTACACCAAACAATTCATTCTTGTTCGAAAAAAGTTGTGATTTGTGATACATGGGCTGAAAATCAAGCCTGGTGAAGCACCTTAAGGCCATATGACGTCCTGAATTATATTGATCATGAAAAAAACAAAAGGAACATTTTTTTAGTCTCGATGTGGCGCTTCGTGTAAAAATAAGTCAGGAAATAAAAAAAGTGCCGGTAATGCAGGAATCTATTCATGTGACCATTCATCACATGGCCTTAATAGCAGCCGTGTCAAGGTCATGTGACCCACTCATTACATGGCCTTAATAGCGGCTGTCTCAATACCACCTGATAGCTGTGGTTATGAATACGTGACTGAAAGGGGAAAGAGCTAGATATGGTAAGGCGTAGTGAACGTATTGGTGGATCGTAGGGGCTAGTTTGGGGTAAAGAGGGACTTGGGTCAAACTAGGGGTCAGGGTAATGATGTAGCACAACCTCTTTGAAAAATGTGTCACTTGCGTTAAATGTGGCACCTGGGCTAATGTGGCACATAGGGTAATATAGTGCCTGGGGTAATGTGGCCTCCGGGGTAATGTGGCCTCCGGGGTAAAATGGACTCCGGGGTAATGTGGCCTTTGGAGTAATGTGGCCTCCGGGGTAATGTGGACTCCGGGGTAATGTGTCCCCCGGGGTAATGTGGCCTCCGGGGTAATGTGGCCTCCGGGGTAATGTTGGAAGGAAAAATTGAAATCAACAAGCGTTTGAAGCATCACATAGAGATAATCGATAAAGACTGAGTAAATTTGAGGAATAGTTTAGGACTCATTGTGTCAGAGATCACGCCAGTGTAGTTGACTTAACATCACTAAAGGATCAATGAAGCGACTGCTGAGAACACACATTTACATGCATACGTGGAATGCTTTGATGATCCCTTTATGCAGACGAATGCGAAACTACACGAAGCGAAATAAAGGAGATCTATTGATATCTGGCTTTAACAGTTCCAATTTCCAGATAAGAGTACATGGAACCGATTCAATTTATGTTTACTCGATAATTTCAGCAATATACCGAAATTTACATATCGACATTGTAGGATGATCATTGTACATATGTACTGAAATATGTATGTAAATTTGTTCATCCATTCAACGGGAATTGAATATTCTGTGAATGACGAAATTAATTTGATTGATCTTTTTTTTGAAAATATAATCCTCAATTTTGGGACGGAACTAAAATTAAAGAAGAAAAATACATTGAAGAACTTTTAGCTTCATTCGATTATCTTTTGTAATATTTTATCCTTCGGCTAGTATCCGTTTGGATGAATGAAACTGTTTAGAGCTTCTTGTTCGATCACCGAAGTTAAGCAGAGCTTGATCGGTTTTACTCGGATGGGAGCCATCGTAATAATATTAATAAAGGATCAAAAAAGTTGAAATATTGTCCCGCTGATGCCAAATTTCATTGGAACAGATGTTCCACTTAATTTTTTCAACAATTTGTTCTGTTTATACTACTTTTTTCGCAAAAAATTAACTGAGGCTTGGAAAAATAAAATAAAACATTTTGAACTTTTCTATCTCTTTTAGAATAAAATGAGTCCTGCTGATAGTGGGTTAATTTTAATTTTGTTGATACTGTAGCCTTGTTCCGGCACTACTTTTTCAAGGAAAATAAAATTGAACTCTTACGGAAAAAAAATTAGATTAGGAAATTTTGAGACAAGTTTTTTTAATTTTACAGGATTTTCAGAATTTTTTAGAAATTTTGAATTATTTCAAAATATTCTTCGAAGTTTCAAAAGTTTTGAAAAGACCCAACAATAATTCAAACATTAAGAAGATTTAATCAAATTTGAAACCAAATGTAGATTTTTGAGTATTTCAAAAAAAAAAGCTTTTTAGGAATATTCAAGGTTTTAAGAAAATGAAGAATGTTCTTCAAGATTTCTGGAAAAATTTGGAATTTATTTTCAATTCGGAAAGACAATTTGAAAAGGAAGTTGAAAAAGATTTAAGAACATTTTAAATCATTTCGTAAAACTTCGGAAAAGAAAATAGAAGATGTTAAAACAAAATGTTCAAATTTTGCAAAATTACATAATTTTAGAAAAAACTTCAGGTTGGAAAGATTAAAAATTATTTTTAACTTGAAAATATTCTTAAAAACTTTCAGCAAAATTTAGATTTTTGAACAATTCGAAAAAGAAGATTTTTAGGAATTTGAAAAGCTTGTGAACATTTTCTTAGAAGTCCCAGGAAAATTTCTAATCACATTTTTTTGCAAAAATGAATTCTTTTATCAAATATAAAAAGGTTCAAAAAATTGCTGAGAATGTCGGAATAAAATCCAGAAGATTTTGGGTAATTTTTTTATTTCGCAAGATTTTTTAAATATTATAGAACAAATTCGAGTCATTTTAAGAGCTTTTAGGAAGTTTTGGGAAAATTTCAAAAAAAATTCTCAACATGAAAAGATTTTCAAAATTTTTAACAAAATCTGGATTTTTGAAGATTTCGAACAAGAAAAAGTTTAGAAGCTTTTCAAGAATTTTCAAAGGTTTCAGGATAATAAAAAAATATTCTTCAAATTTCAAAGAAAAATTTAAATTCTTTTTATCCCGAAATATTAATTTTAAAAGAATTTTTAAAAGGTTTTGAAACATTTCAGAATATTGATATATTTTTCAACAAAAACTGAAAAGGATAAATTTACAGCTAACAAAAAATTGAAGAAAAAAATATTATCAACCAGTCCAATTCAAGGAAAAAGACAAATTTTTAACAAAGTAATTGAAATCTCATCAAAATACATAAATTGTCATCAAACAAGGTCATTTTTTAAAACGAATAGACGAATTTTTAACAAAATAATTAAGTGCTTAGTCTAAAAAGTTGAATGTTTAAAAAAATACATAACTTTTAAATTTTGTTTGGAAAAAGGCTTTTTTTTAAGATGAAAGTTAATTATCAATAAAAAAGATGAATTTTCAGAGAAATAGATGAATTTTGAAGTAAAAGAGAAAATTTTTCAACCAAAAATGGAATCAATAAATTTCAGTTTGGAAATCCAATTTTCAAAAAAGACATGAATTTTTTCTCTAATAGTTAATAACTTTTGGGCCAGAAAAAAAAATGAATTTTAGACAGAACAGTGAAATTTTCAAATAAATATTTAAATTTTCAGCAAAAGAGATTGGTTTTAACCAAATACTTCAATTTTCTATCTAATTATTAAATATGAATACCCGAAAATATGAATTTTCGAGAAAAAAAATTAATTTACGACCCAGTAGATGAATGTTCAATCAAAATATTGAATTTTTAGCTAAAAAAATTAATACTTTACAAAGTATTTGAACTTAAACCACGTAGTTGATTTTCCAACAAAAAAAAAAAAAAAAAAGGATTTACAGTGCAGCATGTAATAGTTAATATTTCGTCAAAGAAAAATTTTTAATTCATAATCATGAACAGTTCAATTCAACCAAAGCAGACGAATTTAAAAAAAAATAATTAAGTCTCAACCAAAAAAGATTACTTTTCAATCAACCAGTTGCATTTTAAATCCAAAAAGGATAAAATTTTAATCAAACAGAATTATTTCATATGAAAGTGAGGAAAATTAATTCTGAACCAAAAAACATGAATTTTCATGTGTTCAACTAAAAAAAGGTAAATTCTGAACAAAATAGTTCAATTTTAAACTAAAAAACACGATTTTACAACCGAAAATGGAACAGTTGAATTGCTCGACTAACTGATTGAATTTTTGAATAAAAAAGGTGAATTTTCGACCTAAGGTTTGAATTTTAGACCGAAAAAAATGTTTCTCTATTCAAAAATGAAAGTACTTACATTCTGGTTGAAAAAATTAATTTAAAAAAAAAAAAATGTAACCAGTTTTTACCGAAATATCAGAATTTTTAACCAGAGAGATGAATATTTAACCAAAGAGATGAATTTTCAGCAAAGCAATAGTTTAACTTTCAAGTAAGGAATTGAATTTTCAATTAGAAAAGATAACTTTTTGACAAAATAGTTCGAATTTTTAACGGAATAATCAAATTTTTAACTGAATAATAAAATTCTCAACCAGACAAGATGAATTCTGGAACAAAAATATAATGATAGACTCTTCAACAACAAAAAAACTTTTAAACAAAAAAAGATTAAACTATTATTCAGGATTCTCTTTAATTGAGGATTCTTATTAATACAGTTCAAATTTAGAAGAAAATAGAGAAAAAAGAAAGTTAATGAGGGTGGCCTTGTTTTTTCATTTCACTACTTGCTTTAAAAAAAAAAATTTACACTAAATAAAAATTGTTCAAACTATTGAAAATTAGCAAACAAATGACTGCGTTTTCTTAGATTATTTCCCTTAGTTCTTAGATTATCCCTATCAAATCTTCAAGAATCGCTTGAAATTTTCCTGCCTCTCTTTGGCTTATTAGACACAGATTCAACCAATGAAAAATAGGGGGAAAAAAGAGGAATAATGAGTAAACAAAAATGAATGAAAAAAAAAGATTCCAAAGGAATCTATTTTATCATGAGTAATTTTTTGCAAAATGAGCAAGAAAAAGTTTCGCAATTCAAAAACAGACTTCAAAGCCTCCTCGCCTATTGGTTCAATAGAGACAGAATTAACAAATGAAAAAAGAGGGAGAAGAAAGAAAATATTTTTTTTTTAAATTCGAAAGATTAAAAAAAAAATTTCATCGTGAATAATTTTTTGCAAAATGAGCAAGAAAAAGATTGACAATTAAAAAAAACAGACTTCCAAGCTACCGCTCTTTGGCTCATTCGAGACAAAATTAACCAATCAAAAGAGAGGTAGGAAAAGGAAAATAATGATTAAAAAAATGATTAAAAAGACTCAAAAGAAATCTATTTTATCATAAACAATTTTTTGCAAAATGTGCAAGAAAAAGATTCATAATTAAAGAATAGACTTCCCAGCTAACGCAATTTTTGTTTTAATAGAGACAGAATTGAGCAATGAAAAAAGAGGGGCGGAAAGGGAAATAATAATTTGAAAAAAAATTAACGTCACAATTATTTTCTTGAAAGAAGACTTTCTTTTTTATTTAAATCTTTGTGAAAAGAATGTGTTAAACATTAGCAATTTTTAGAAATGCATTTAAATAATTTGGATCGTTAAAAAAAAAGATTCAAAAGAAACCTATTCCATCATGAATAATTTTTCGCAAAATGAGCAAGAAAAAGATTCACAATTCGGAAACAGACTTCCAAGCCTCCTCGCCTTTTGGTTCAATAGAGACAGAATTAACAAATGAAAAAAAGAGGGAGAAGAAGGAAAATAATAAAAAAAATATTTGAAAGATTGAAAAAAAAATTTTATCGTCACTAATTTTTTGCAAAATGAGCAAGAAAAAGATTCACAATTGAAGAGCAGACTTCAAAGCCTTCTCGCTATTTGGTTCAAAAGAGACAGAACTAACAAATAAAAGAAGAGAGAGAAGAAGGAAAACAATTTTAAAAATACTTGAAAGATTGAAAAAAAAATTTTATCAGGAAAATTCTTTTGCAAAATGAGCAAGAAAAACATTCACAATTGAAGAGCAGACTTCCAAGCTACCGCACTTTTTTGTTCAATAGAGACAGAATTAACAATTAAAAAAAGAGGGATGAGAAGGAAAATAATTTAAAAAATATTCGAAAGATTGGAAAATTTGCAAAATGAGCAAAAATAAGATTCACAATTGAAGAGCAGGCTTCCAAGCCTTCTTGTTATTTCGTTCAATAGAGACAGAATTAACAAATAAAAAAAGAGGGAGAAGAAGG
>CAKNXH010000449.1:171417-182673 GCA_932178445.1 Andricus quercusramuli
AGACTTCAAAGCCTTCTCGCTATTTGGTTCAATAGAGACAGAATTAAGAAATAAAAAAAGAGGGAGAAGAAGGAAAATAATTAAAAAAATATTCGAAAGATTGAAAAAAAAATTTTATCATAAAAATTTTTTTGCAAAATGAGCAAGAAAAACATTCACAATTGAAGAGCAGACTTCCAAGCTACCGGACTTTTTGGTTCAATAGAGACAGAATTAACAAATAAAAAAGAGGAAGAAGAAGGAAAATAATAAAAAAAATATTCGAAAGATTGAAAAAAAAATAATTTTATCATGAACAATTTTTAGCAAAATGAGGAAGAAAAAGATTCACAATTGAAGAGCAGACTTCCAAGCCTTCTCGCTTTTTGGTTCAATAGAGACAGAATTAACAAATGAACAAAGAGGGAGAAGAAGGAAAATAATTTGAAAAATATTCGAAGGATTGAAAAAAAAATTTTATCATGAACAATTTTTTTCAAAATGAGCGAGAAAAAGATTCACAATTGAAGAGCAGACTCCCAAGCTACTGCACTTCTTCGGTTCAATAGAGACAAGATTAACCAATGAAAAAAGAGGAAGAAAAAAAGAAATAATAATAATAAAAAATATTTGAAAGATTCAGAAGAAATATATTTGATCATGAATAATTTTTTTGCAAAATGAGCAAGAAAAAGATTCACAATTAAAAAACAGGCTTTCAAGCTACCTCTCTTTGGCTCATTAGAGAAATTACTAACCAATGAAAAAAGAGGGGGAAAAAGTTGAATATATTAAATTTAATTTATCCAGAAAAAAAGATCTTCTCCTTTCACTCTGCTGGGTTTCGAACACCAGATCAACTGATTCCCGGTGAGGTGCTCTAACCAATTGAGCTACAGAGAGATCAGAGTAAGAATCTCATTTTCTGATATACGCTTTATTTAGCAAGGTGTTATATACAAATCAGTTGATCTGGTGTTCGAATCCCACCGGAGTGAAAGGTGAAGATCTTTTTTTATGGATAAATTAAATTTAATAAATTTGAATTTATATCTCCATCTAGTCTCTTATGACGAAATAATTTTTCTGTATTTGAGGATTTAACTTTGATCTATATTGTAGATTTCCATTGTTCACAGTATGTGTTATTGGATTTCTCAACGGATCGATAATTACCATCTCCGATGATAATACAGATTCCTATTCAAAATTGATTTGTATATAAAACCTTGCTGAATAAAGCGTATATCCGAAAAAGAGATTCTTACTCTGATCACTCTGTAGCTCAATTGGTTAGAGCACTTGACCGGAAATCAGTTGATCTGGTGTTCGAATCCGAGCGGAGTGAAAAGTGAAGATCTTTTTTCTGGTTAAATTAAAGATTTCCATTGTTCACAGTATGTGTGATTGGATTTCTCATCGGATCGATATTTACCATCTCCGATAAAAAATTAAAAATTAAAAAATTAATGTAATGAGGGGTGATTATGAGTTAAGAGAGGGGTGGGGTTAAGGGGTAGCAGAAAAGTGATAAAAAAAATTATCCAGTCTAAATAAAGACCACCCCAATTTGGATGTACCCGAAATATATGGTCTAATGATCTATTAATCCTGCTGAGGAAGAGATAAAGTTGTATTGGTACACACAGATTATTAGTGGGATATGGATGCATGATATATCTGAATTAAATTGGTACGATTTCGTAAACAGGTCACTCAAATGAACTATCGTGTTTTGAACCACAACTGGCAGCGGAACTAGGACAATGCCAGATGGTTTGGTGTAGGTCTATATACACGCTCAGGGTGCAGCTGGACGCGTAAGACCATTCTGGGATGATTAATGAACGATCACGCGCCCAGCTCGGATGATAAATATACCGACCAAAGGCAACACACTCTCGTTCAAAAGGACGTTATTCTTCCCACTCACTTTTTTTTTTTTTTTTTTTTTTTTTTTTCTTCTCAACAGGCGCCAGAGAGGAAGATCGTGTATGTGAAACTTAATAGGAGAGGAGAGATTTTGATAAGATTATTTATTTATATTATTATTTTTTTTTCTACGAATTTCAAGCGATTCTTAGAGTTTTGACGGGATTTTAAGAAATTCTGAAAAATCTGAAGAAAATTCTAAGTGTTTCAAATGATTACAGGGGATTTCAAGCGATGTCTAGAGATTTCAAAAGATTTCAAGAAATCCATAAGAATTTCGATTTTTTAAAGAAATTTTGCAGTATTTTACGGGGTTTTAAACAATTTTCAGGGATTCGAAAGGATTTTTGAAAATTCTGGAAAATTCAATAGATTTCCAAAAATTTTTAAAGATTTTACAGATTTTTGATAAATTTGAAGATATTTCAAAGGACTTCCGGTTTCTTTGAAACGTTACCAAGGATTTTGAAGTAGTTCGCAAACTTTTGAAGAATATTAAAGGAATTTACGAAATTTCAAAAATTTTAAGAGATTTTGAAGGATTTCAGTGGGGTTCGCAGTATTTTGAAGTATTTTAAGTGACGGTAAAAGATTCCTGAAGATTTTCCAGAAATCGTGAAGATTTAATAGTAGTTTAGGAGATATCAGAAGATTTTATTGAATCTTATCTGATTTTGTTGGATTTCAAGGAATTCCTTTAAAAATTCAAAAGATTCAAAAAGATTTTACGAATTTTCAATAAATTCCAAGAGATTTCGAAGGATTCTTCAGAATTTAAAATAAGGTGGAAGATTCTCAAGGATTTTCAAATTTCTAAAAATTACAAAGGATTTCACGTTCAAAAATTTTACAAATTTTTCTCAGGGAATTCTTAATGATTTCATGTGAATTCGTGTGATTTTCAAATACTTTGAAGAATTTTCGCGAATTTCGAGAAATTTCGATGAATTTCAAGAGATTTCAAAGGTCTTTTGATTTTTTTCAGAAAGACTTCCATGGATTGTTTCTAAAATTTTTTGAGAATTTCAAGGGATCGCTAAAGATTCTCAAATATTTTTCTTGGCATTTTCAAATATTTTAGAGTAATTTACGAGATCTCGTTGTATTTTATAAAGTACCATTCAATTCTATATAATTTAAGAGGATTTCTAAAAATTATAAGGAATTTAAAAGGATATTCAAAAATTTCAATAGATGTGAAAGATTCCCAAGTTTTTTCTGCAATTTTTTAAGATTTTATAATAATTTACGAAATTCCGAGGTATTCGAAAAAAATTCAATTTTAGAGGATTTCAAGAAATTCATTAAATTTAATTTATTCAGAAAGAAAGATCTTCTCTTTTCACTCCGCTGGGATTCAAACACCAGATCAACTGATTCTCGGCCAGGAAAATATACGCTAATTTTAGCAAGGTGTTACACAAATCATTATTTTAAATAGGAATCTGTTTAGAAATCCAATCACTCATACTGTTAATAATGGAAATCTACAATATCAATCACAGTTAAATCCTCAAATACAGAAAAATTATTTCGTCATCACAGACTAAATGGAGATATAAATTAAAATTAATTGAATTCAATTTATTCAGAAAAAAAGATCTTCTCATTTCACTCCGCTGGGATTCGAACACCAGATCAACTGATTTCCGGTCATGTGCTCTAATCACAGTATGCGTGATTAGATTTCTCAACGGATCGATAATTACCATTTCTGATGATAATACAAATTCCTATTTAAAATAATGATTTGTGTAACACCTTGCTGAAATTAGTGTATATCAGTAAAAATGGATTCTTACTCTGATCCCTCTGTAGCTCAATGGTTAGAGCACCTGACCGGGAAGTTGATCTGGTGTTCGAATCCCAGCGGATTTCAGAAATTCAAGAGATATGAAAGATTCGGAGGGATTTCCTGACATTTTTGAATATTTTAGAGTAATTTTAGAGATGTTCCAGGTCAGCTGCTCTAATAACAGTATGTGTGATTGGATTTCTCAACGGATCGATAATTTCCATCTCTGATGATAATACAAATTCCTATTTAAAATAATGATTTGTATAACACCTTGCTAAAATGAGCGTATATCAGAAAAATGGATTCTTACTCTGATCCCTCTGTAGCTCAATGGTTAGAGCACCTGGCCGGGAATCAGTTGATCTGGTGTTCGAATACCAGCGGAGTGAAAAGAGAAGATCTTTTTTTCTGAATAAATTGAATTTAATCAATTATAATTTATATCTCCATCTAGTCTGTGATGACGAAATAATTTATTTGTATTTGAGGATTTAACTGTGATCGGTATGGTAGTTTTCCATTATTCACAGCATGTGGGATTGGATTTCTCAACGGATCGATAATTACCATCTCTGATGATAATACAGATTCCTATTTCAAGAAATTCATAAAATTTTTAAGAATTCCCAAGATTTTACCAAGTATTTAAGAAGTACTTTGAAGACTTTTAATAGATTTGAAAGATTTTTAAGAAATTCAAGAAACGTGAAAGATTCCTAAGGATTTTCTGACATTTTTGAATATTTTAGAGTAATTTTAGAGATTTTCCAGGTACTTAAAAAATATTCAAAAATTTTAAAGAATTCTAATGGGTTTTTCGAATTTTCGAAATACTTTAAAAGATTTTTAAAGATTTCTGTATTTTCTAAATGACTCAAAGAGATTTCGAAAAAATGGAAATAGATTGAAAGATTCCTCAGAATTTTCTGCAATATTAAAGATTTCAGAGTAATTTGCGATATTTCGAAATATTTAAAATATTATTCTATTCTTGAGAATTTCACGAAATTCCTGAAAATTTCGAAGAATTTTGAAGATTTTACAAATTTTTCAGACATCTTGAGATATTCTGAAGCACTTTGATGGATTCAAAATTATTTCAAAGAATTTCGAAGAATTTCAATGGGAGTAAAAGATTTCCGAAGATTTGTTGCATTTTTTTAACATTGCAAAGTAATTTATAACATTTCGAGATATTTTAACAAACATTATTCAATTTCAGCGGATTCTTAGAAATTCTTGAAAATTTTGAAGAATTTTGAAGACTTGACAAATTTTTAAGAAATGTTAAGAGATTTTGAAGGATTTGAGAAAAAAAATTCGATTTAAAGGATATCAAGTGATATGTAAAGATTTTAGAGCACCTTACTTAATTTTAGAAGATTTTACTGGATTTTTAGGAATTCCGAAAATTTTCTCATTTTTTTGGACTTTAGAGGATTTTAATGCGATTTTAAACCATTTCAAAGGATTTTATGGAATTAAAAATTTCATGGGAATTCGTAAGTTTTTCAAATATTTTAACGTTTTTACCGGTTTCCAAAAAATTTCAAGAGATTTTAAGCAACTTCAAAAGATTTCTAAGGACTTCTAATTCTTTTGGGAAGATTTCTCAGGTTTTTTTAAAAAGATTTCAAAGCATGTAAATCGATCATTTTCTTCACTAATAATTTAAATCCAGTAATATACTTTAAATGAAACCATTTCGAATTCATTTTTGTCTTTTAAATCCTTTCTCAAAATTCTTGAAAAAAAATCTAGAAAATTTAAAAACAAGATTTTCAATTTTGCAGGATTAATTAAAAGTTTAAGGAAAAAATCGATTTACTTCAGAAGATATTTTAGAAGGTTTTAAAAAATTACAAAAGTAATTGGAAATTTTTCAAGATTCTAAAAAGTTTAAATTAAAATGTAGATTTCAAAGATTCTGAAATATAATTTTGATGCTATTTAAGAATCTTAGAAGGTTTCAAGATAATATAAGAATTTTTTTAAGATTCCTGGAAAATTGAAATTTTTTTGAATAAAAAAAAATTTTTCAAGAGAACATTAAAAAATATTTCGTGATCAATTTTGATATATAAATATGAATTAAAAAATGATCAATTTGTTCCGACCTATAATTGAAATAATTGAACTCCTAATTGACAAAGTGTTTAATTTGAAAAACCTTTGTAATCCTTAAATTTTCAATGTTTCTAATTTAAATTTGCTAAAAATGATATAATCTCTTTCATTATATATGTGTACATTATTGAGCGTTTCGATTAAAAAAATTTCAAGTTATCATTTTTAAAGTTTCCAATTCGAAAGAGTTCAACTCTGAATATTTTAATTTGAACTTCAGTTTTGACTCTAAATTTCAGTTAACCTGAACAATTTTTGTGAATCGGAAAATGACTAGAAACTTTTTTCTTTTATTGAAACGCCCACCTTGAAATTTTTTGGAACACAGAAATTCTTTGTTTGAATACAGAATTTCTTTTTTTGATGAAGAAAAAATTACTTTTTTGGATTCAACAAGATTAAAATTAATTTCTTGAATGTTGAAAATTTTGTTATCTGAAACTTATTTAATTTAAATTAGTGTGAAAAGATATGAATGTATTTTGTTTACTCAAAATTTTCGTGTTTGATAATAGCAGTTTGAAAATCACAAAAGTGGCAAAACAAAACATGTGTTATTCTAATCAAGAAAAAAATAAATTTTAGGCTACAGATTGGTTAACTTAAGAAAGAAAGTTAAACTAGCCGTATACAAAAAATTTGTTTTTCCTTAATTGAAAACTAATTCCTTTATTCGCAGGAATGTTTTTTCAAATTTACAATTTTCTATTCTTACTTTTTAGATAAAACAATCCAAGAAATCCTAAGATTGTGTCACCTGTAGAATAAATTCCAAACATTCGAGAATTTTTAAAGGTTTAGAAACTTCCCGAAACCACTAAAATTTTCTTATTTGGGAAAATTTTCCCAAAAATGAAAATAAATCTTCCTAATTTGTAACACAATATCATAACTAAAAATTCCGAAATGAAGCATTGAAAGTTATCAATTGAATGCTGATAAATATTCAAAATTTAACTATTCGACTATATAATAAAGCCTTTTTTAAATTATGCGAAATTAAAAAATTCCGAAAAAGCATTGAACACTGAATATTTTTAGAGGATCCTTTTTTTAAACCACTTTAAAAATTAATCTATAAAGAAAATCAATTTGCTTAAAAAAACGAGGCAAGAACTAGGCCTTCAAAATTAAATTACTTCAAATTTCATTTCCATTAATATTTTTCCGGTGAATCAACTATACCATTAGAAATCAGAATCATAGTAATCTTTTTAAATTTTCATTCTGATGAGAAGGTATTAGTTTTATGTGAAATTTGTCTTTGTCGGTTTTCATCAAATGCCCACGTTTTTAGACCTGCTGAGTCCGAAAAAACGATTTTTACGAAGGTTTCTGTCTGTATGTCTGTATGTATGTCTGTCTGTCTGTATGTCTGTCTGTCTGTATGTCTGCCTGTATACCTGCCTGTATGTATGTCCGTCTGTATGTATGTCTGCCTGTCTGTATGTCCGTCTGCCTGAATGTCTGTCTGTCTGCCTGTATGTCTGCCTGTCTGTCTGTCTGTATGTCCGTCTGTCTGTCTGACTGTCTGTGTGTCAGTCTGTCTGTCTGTAGTATCGTGTAGGCACGAAAATTTTCGAACGAGTTAGTTAACCAGCTATTTAGCATGAAAATGAAAAAATTGAGCACATTTTGAAAATTTTTAACACCACTTTTTTTGAAGATTTGAAAATTCTATGTACGGTTATCAGTAGTACGCAAACAGAGGAACAAAATATCCTCATTACTTTTTTTTGAAAAAAAATAGAGAGTCAAAATAAAATTTCAGATCCCTGAAGGTTTAATTTCCTATGAGTAGAAGTGTCCAAATAAATTAAGGGAAGCTTCTTAGGTACGCAATCGATCCCTCAAGTTTGTCAATTAAATTTATTTACACTTTCCGAGAGGAAAATTGGAAATCGGTACTTTCGGTTAATTAATTTATTTTTACTGATCCTCCTCTCATTAGGCAAATCCGTTTATACATTGAATCAAATCTGAATCGGCTCAGCTCTGCTTTAAAAATAATTAACTGTCGGCAGCTTTTCAAACTCGAATTTTACACGGTTTTGATATAGTCTTGCTTTCCCCAAGCTCAATTTTTTAATTAAAGAAGACATTAAATCCGTTCTGCGATTAAAGACTAAATTTTTAGATAAAAAAATTTAACTTCGCATTCATTCATTTTTACATTATATAACCCATTCTGTGGAGAAATTGCCCTATTTTGTCCCATGTAAAATGGGATGCTGATAAGGCCCTAAATAGTATTTATATTTCGAACAATTATTTAAATTATCTGAATTTTTTAATTAACAAAATTACTATAAAAATTGTGCAACAGCCTTATAAAGCTTTCTTAAAAAATTAATTAATAAAATACAAAACGTAGAATTTTAATGAAAAAAGAATAACTTTCATCAAAATAAAGTTGAATTTTCTGATTGAATTCTATGAATTCAAATTGCTGAACTTTCAACAAAAATCACCAATTTTATACAAATAATAAAATAATTAATTTTTCAGTAAATAAAATTATATTTCAACAGAAAAAAAGAAGAATTTTCAACCGATTCGTTCAATACTCAATCAATTTGGATTTGTTGAATTCTCAGCGAAGAAAATTATTTTGTTTACTACGAAGAAACAATTTTCAACAAATAAGTTAAATCTACAACAAAATAGTAGAATTTTTAACCAAATAGAGCAGTTCTAATCAAAAATATAATAGTAAATATTTCATCTGAAAATAATTACATTTCAAACAAAATAGAAAAATTTATTTTGCAGGTAATTTTAACTCAGTTCGAAATTTAGCGGAAAAATGAGAAAAATTTAAAGTTTTTCGAAAACATGGGAAATATTAGATTCTTTGAAAAACCGGAAATAGGGGAAAGATTGTGATCCTTGAGTGGCCCAGGTCAGTTTGCCCGATTACGGCCACACCATAGGCCACAGGCTGGAAATTTCTTTAAAAATTCAAATAGTTAGTTTAAAATCAATTTAATTTGACTTGAAAATTCATCTATTTTGGTCGAAAATTCACCTTTTTGGTTGGAAATTGATCTTTTTGGTTAAAAATGAGTTTTCTGTTATTTAGAATTAATTTTTTTAACTGGAAATGTATCTGTTCCATTTTTTATCGGAAATTGATATTTTTTGATAGAAATTTATTCTTCTTAGTTGAAAGTTATACTATTTCGTTGAAAATTAATTTTTCTACTGAAGATTTAACTATTTAATTTTTTTTGAAAATTCATCTTTTTTCGGTGAGAATTTAACAACTTTTTTGATAATCCGTCTTTTTTGGTAAAAGAATGCTCTCATTTGTTGAAATTTCATCTTTTTGGTTGAAAATTAATTTCTTTGATTAAAAATTTCACCGTTTTGTTGAAAATTCATTTGTTTTCTGATTGAAAATTCATTTTACTAACTGAAAATTATCCTACTTTATTTTTGGTGAAAAATTGATCTTTTTAGTTCAAAATCAATGTATTTGGTTTAAAGTCAAATTTCTCACTTGAAGATTCATTATTTTAGTTGAAAATTCACTTTAACTCTCATATTTTTTGTTGTGAATTTATATCTTTTATTGAAAGAAACTATTTAGTTGAAAATTTGCTTTTTTTTTCGATAGAAAATTCATCCTTTAGATTTAAAAGTCCACTATGTTGTCAAAATTTGAAATTTTTGGTCAGAAATTCATCATTGTGATTGAAAACTAATTTCTCTATTTGAAAATTCATTTCTTTTTAACTAAGAAATTAATTTTGCTGAAAACTGTTTTTTGTATTTAATTTTCCAACTGCAAATTGAAACATTATATTTTTGATTTGTAAATTCATCTTTTTCAGTTTAAATTGTATTATTTTCTTGAGAATTAATTTTTTTGGTTGGAAATTGATTGCCTCAACTGTTAATTTAATTCTTCTATTTTTGGTTGAAGAATCCATTTTTTTTAGAGAAAAAAATATATATTTTTGAATTTTTCCGTCGTTGTTGAACCTTCATTTTTCTGACATTTTAAATATTCTAATTTTGGTTGAAAATTGATTTTTTTGTGTGAAAATTCATGTAATCTGTTGAAAAATGGTCTTTTTGGATAGAAAATTAATTTTCCGGATCGAAAATTCAACTAGCTAATTAATTACATAGTCATATTTTCTGTTGCAGATTCATCATTTTAGTTGAAGATTGATTTCTTTGGTTGAAAATGTATCGTTTTGACTTGAAAACACAAATAAAAAGTGTTTTGAATATACTTAGAAACAAAATTTATTTTGCATTAACATTATTAATCTTGTAGATGTATGGCAGAGTATGGTTGGCTCTATACCTATAGAAGAATTCAGAAATTGGAATATTTTAGCAACCCTGAATAAGGCACTGTTTAATACGAATAAAATTTTTTCTATTTATTTGACTTTTTTTAACATTTGAATTTAGCGCCCTTTCCAATTTCAAGCTATCCATTCTCCCGCGTGGTTTAAAAAATTTAATTATTATTAATAAAGATAGAAAATACGATTCTGACACACGTTTCTAGGCGGGAAATAAACAGCCAACTGAATCCGAAAGCCAGCGAGTTTAGCCGAGTCAAGACAAATCACACGTGAGTTCTGATTGCGAGCCGAATCAGAAATCTTGGAACTCCCGGCATTCTCAATGAAATCTTGGAAATCTCTATTAGAATTCAGTAAAGATTGAAAAATTCACAGTTGCAATATTTACCGATCTTGTAATTCGTGGCACCTGGATTGTGAGTTTCCCGAGTTGTGAGCTGCGAGTTGTGAGTCGTGAGTTGGGAGTTTCTCTCACCGAAAGCCATCGAGTTTGGCCGAGCCGAGGTCTATCCCACGCGAGGTCTAATTGCGAACAGGATCGGAAATCTTGGAACTCCCGGCATTCTCAGCGAAATCTTGGAACTCCCGGCATTCTCAGCGAAATCTTGGAACTTCCGGCATTCCCAGCGAAATATTGGAAATCTTCATCAAAATTCAGTACAGGTTGCTCACAAGCGAGATAGTTCTAAGTTCCCCGAGTCGTGAACTAAGAAATCTCAAATTGTTACGCAAAAAATCTTTAGACAACTCTTGGAGGAACTTTTGGAAATCTCAGCAATCCAGCATTGGTGTAGAAATGTTGTTAATTTTTGGCTAAGTTTGGACAGAAATGAGGTGGTGTGGAGGATTCTGAAACACGCTCCTAGGCGGAGAACAGATAGCAGTTCCAATATTTCTCGATCTGGCAGTGAGTAGCGCCTCGGTTGTGAGCTTCCCGAGTTGTGAGCTGTGAGCTGTGAGCTGCGAGTTGTGAGTTGTGAGTTGTGAGTTGTGAGCTGTGAGTTCCCCGAGTTGTGAGCTGTGAGCTATGAGCTGCGAGCTGTGAGTTGTGAGTTGTGAGTTGTGAGTTGTGAGTTGTGAGTTGTGAGTTGTGAG
>CAKNXH010000449.1:182683-236741 GCA_932178445.1 Andricus quercusramuli
GTGAGTTGTGAGTTGTGAGTTGTGAGTTGTGAGTTGTGAGTTGTGAGCTGTGAGCTGTGAGCTGTGAGTTGTGAGTTGTGAGTTGTGAGTTGTGAGTTGTGAGTTTCTCTCACATCCCCTTCTTCAAAAATTACGACGGACAGACTGGTACCCGACTGAAACTATCAAACTTTTTGCCCAGGGCAATGAAACCCTAAAAATTGGTCCAACTAGTGGAGCAAAAATGATAAATAAAAAACATTCCGCCTTTTATAGATTGTAACAAAAAAACATAATGAAAAAAAAGCAAAAAGTCGCGTACTGATTGTCCTGACTCAATTAATCCATACACATCGATTTGGCAAAATCACATTCGCGGCAGGGCGCTTTTCAAATCCGACCTCTATGGACACACACATATTGGTCTACAATTTAATTTCGGCTGTAGCTTATAGCTTATACGGAATTCGTGTGGGCCTCGATTTACGATTTTTGCATTTCGCTTTCAATTCACCAGTGTTTTCATCGCGACATGCTCGATTATAAAAACACAGTCGCACCAAGTATTTTATGAATGCGCAGCTGTGCCGGAAAAACAAAATGTAAATTCGACTGAAGCCAGTACGACAAGCACGAACCAAATGCAGGAAGGGGTTTGTTGAAAATGTGGCGTTTAAAAATACCGTGTCACATTCTCTATGGAGGATGGAATTTTATTATCTCGTAAATTAGAAAAATATAATAAAAATTCTGAAAATGAGTATCAGGCTGAAAGGGATCCGAGTTATGATGGCGTGAGCTTTTTTGGTATGAAGTACCTTAAATTTTGTACAGTTTCCTTCATTCTGAGCTATTGTTGAGCTATAATTCTTGAGCTAAATTTTGAGCTCTTTATTGTTTCTTCCAACTTGAAATTCAAAATTTTCTAAAACATTCATTCATTTTTCAGAGTTTAATATTTGTTTTCTTCTGTGAAAAAAAATCGTTTTCATTTAAAATTTGAGTAGTCCAGTCAAGGATTCATAATTTTAATTAAAAATTAATTTCTTTAGTTGAAAATCAAACTATTTTCGGTTGACAGCTATTTTTTTCGGATGAAAAGTCTTCTCTCATAGTTTTGGTTGATAATAATTATTCTTTAGTGGAAACTTTTATTATTCAGCATTTAACAGTTTTGTTAAAAATTTGTCTTTCTTGGATGAACTAAACTATTTTTCATTAAAAATGAAAAAAATGGGTGAAATATCAGCCATTACAGTTTTTATCAGAAACCCATTTTTTTAGTTTCAAATTCAAAATTCTTTGTTAAAAATTAATTTTTTTGTGAAGATTCATCATTTTATTCAAAAATTCTCACACAAGTTATAATTTTGACTAAATTGTCGAAAATTATTTTTTTTTTAGTGAAAATATATTTCTTCAAAGGGAATTTAACTATTCCATTTTTGGTAGACATTAATGTTTTTTCAGTTGAAAATTAAACTACTTGTTTAAAAATTCCGCTTTTTTGATTAAATTGAACTGTTTTTTCCCACGAAATTAAAATATTAGTTCTTTTTAATATCAATTATTACATCTTTCATTGGAAATTTTTTTTTTTTCGTTGAAAATATAACTGCTTGTTTAAGATTCAGAATCCTCTTTCAAAAAATAATTTTTTAGTCTAATTTCAATTTTTCAACTGAAAATTTAACTGTTTCATTTTCGGCTGAAAATGTATCCTTCTTAGTTTGAAATTAAACTATTTGATTGAAATTGCGGGTTTTCTTTTGGTTGAAATCTCATCCATAAAAATTAAATTATTTTGTTATACATTTATTTTTCCGTATCTGAAAATTTAATGTTTTTGTTGAAAATTAGCCATTTTTGGTTAAAAATTTATCTGTTTTGATTGAGCATTCGACACTTTTGTTGAAAATTCATCTTTTTTGTTTAAATTTAGCTGATCTTTATTCAAAATTCAAATTATTCTTTATTAATATAATTCAGTACATTTCTGATTATTTTATTTTATTTTTGTAGACAATTCAAATACATGGTTGAAAGTCAAACTCTTTTGTTAAATATTCACTTTCTGCTTGTCAAGGATTCATTATTTTAGTTGAAAATTCATCTCTTTGGTTGGAAATGTAACAATTTCGTTGAAATTTTCTTTTCTTTGGTTAAAAATGAATTTTTTGACCAAAAATGTTACTAATATATTTTTGGTTAAATATTAATTATTTTTAGTTAAAAATTAAAATATTTGGTGAAAAAACTTTTTTTTACAAATTGAATTAAACTGTGTTTGATTCAAGATTGAATTAATTGCTTAAAATTTTGTTGAAAAATGATCTTGTTTTGTCGAAAATTCAAGTAATTGATTAAGAGTTTAACTCCTTTGTTGAAAATTTATATTTCTGGTTAAACCGTTATGTTTTAAATGAAAATTAACATTGACCAGTTTTTTTTTTTTTTTTTTTTTTTTATATATATCTGCTGTGTGGAAAATTCAAAATTAAACAATTTCGTTGTTTTTTGTTCACTTCGAAGTTAACTGTTCTATTGAAAACTCTATTATTCTATTTTTTTAAGATTCATCTTTTCTGTTTGAAAATAATTATTTTTTGTTATAAATTGAACTACTTGGGTAAACTCTTGTGAAAAAGTAATTTTCTTCTTCTTGAAGTTTCATAATTTTAGTTTAAAATTAATCTCTTTGGTTAACAATTGAAATTTCACCTGTTTTTATCAAAATTTTATCTCTCGGGGGTAAATTCAACTGCTCTTTAGTTGGAATTAAAATCTTCTTTGTTTGAAATAAATAGCGTTTCTAGTTGAAAATTTATCTGTTTCAGATGAAAATTTTACTATGTTGAGAATATATATTTTGGGAGGAAAATTCAACTTCTTGGCTGAAAATCAAATTCCTTTGCTGGAAATTCAACTTAAAAATTCAACTCTTTGGTTTAAAAAAACAAAAATTTACAAATTACATCTTGATGGTTGAAAATTCACCTATTTTGTCAAAAATATACTATTTTTTCAGTTGGAATTTAATTTTTGTAGCTGAAAATCGTACTATTCAATTTTTCCGTTGGAAACTAATCTTTTTCGGTTGGAAATTCAACTAACTGATTGATACTTGATCTTTTTAATTGAAAGTTTAACGTTTTCTAAAAAAAATTCTATCAACACTTTGAAAAACAAGAAAAAATGGTTAGAGCTTAGAAATTTACAGAAAATATAGGAATATTCCAATGTTTCTCCTACCCTCTAATGAAAATTTTTCTAAAACATCACTTTTTCATGAATATTATGTCAGTCACGACTACTTAAAGTGAAAATTACAACTGCAGATTAATTTTGGATTCGAAAAAGTGGATTGATCTAAAGTTACATAATAATCGGAATGACCTACCACGGTATAATATCCTAGAATTGACTGTGTTTAAGATTGAACTAGTGGGCTATTCATAAATTAATTTTGATGAAATTGCATACAAAATTTGTGATAGTTTTCTCCCACGGGTCTGAACCTATATTGATTATGATGCATCATAGAAAAAGCCCATCATTTACATTCCAATATAGGAACATTCCATTGTTTCTCCCACTCTGTAATAAAAAGTTTTCTGGAACATTCCTTTCCTATAAATATTATTTCCGTCATGACTACTTGGAGTGAAAATTACAATCGCAGATTAATTTTGAATTTGCAGAAGTGGATCATTTTCGTTTGAAGTTACATAATAATCGGAATGATCTACAACGGTTTGATATCCCAGAATTGACTGTGTTCAAGATTAAACTAGTGGGTTATTCATGAATTAATTTTGATGAAATTGCATGCAAAATTTGTTATAGTTTTCTCCCATGGGTTTGGTCCTATATTGCTCCTGATGCATCATAGAGAAAGCCCATCATTGATGGCCCAATATAGGAATATTCTATTGTTTCTCCCGCCCTATAATGAAAAATTTTCCTAAATATTCTTTTTTTTATAAATATTATGTCGGGCGTGACTACTTGGAGTGAAAATTACAACTGCGGATTAATTTTGAATTCGTAAAAGTGGATCATTTCCATCTAAAGTTACATAATAATCGGAATGATCTACCACGGTTCAATATCCTACAATCAACTGTGTTTAAGATTGAACTAGTGGGCTACTCATGAATTAATTTTGATGAAATTGCATGCAAAATTTGTTATAGTTTTCTCCCATGGGTCTGGACCTATATTGCTCCTGATGCATCATAGAGAGAGCCCATCATTGATGGCCCAATATAGGAATATTCTATTGTTTCTCCTGCCCTATAATAAAAAATTTTCCGAAATGTTCTTTTTTTTAAATATTATGTCGGTCTTGACTACTTGGAGTGAAAATTACAACTGCGGATTAATTTTGAATTCGTGAAAGTGGATAATTTTCCTCTAAAGTTACATAATAATCGGAATGATCTACAACGATTTGATATTCCAGAATCGACTGTGTTCAAGATTTAACTGGCGGGCTATTCATGAATTAATCCTGATGAAATTGCATGCAAAATTTGTTATAGTTTTCTCCCATGGGTCTGGTCCTATATTGCTCCTGATGCATCATAGAGAGAGCCCGTCATTGATGGCCCAATATAGGAATATTCTATTGTTTCTCCCACCCTAAATACAAAATTTTCCATAACATCCCTTTTTTTATAAATATTATGTCGCTCACGACTACTTAGAGTGAGAATTACAACTACAGATTAAGTTTGGATTCACAAAAGTGGATCATTTTATCTATAGTTACATCATAATCGGAATGATCTACAACGGTTTGATATCCCAAAATTGACTGTGTTTAAGACTGAACTGGTGTGCTATTTATAAATTAATTTTTAAGAAATTGCATGCAAAATTGGTTATAGTTTTCTCCCATGAGTCTGGACCTATATTGCTTCTGATGCATCATAGAGAAAGCCCATCATTTACAGCCGAATATAGGAATATTCCATTGTTTCTCCCACCCTATAATACAAAATTTTCTGAAACATTCCTTTTTTATTAATATTATGTCGGTCATGACTACTTGGAGTGAAAATTACAACTGCAGACTAATTTTGGATTCTCCAAAGTGAATCATTGTGTCTAAAGTTACATAATAATCGGAATGATCTACAACGGTTTGATATCCCAGAATTGGCTCTGTTTAAGATTGAACTGGTGACCTTTTTGTAAATTAATTTTGATGAATTTGCGTGCGAAATTTGTTATAGTTTTTTCCCATGGGACTGGACCTATATTGCTTCTGATGCATCATAGAGACGTTTCAGGATTCTGGTATATAGCTTCGTAACTTTTGTACCTCCCAATCTCGCCTCTTGTTACCAGGTTACCCAACTTCTCATATTCAAAGTGGATATCAAGCTTTCACTTTGAGGTTCACTATCCTGAATCACTTCTTGCTTTGTCGTTCGAGAGGACAAAGGATCAAATTGACGATCTCCTTATCCCCAAGGAACCCATTTATAAAATGCTTCGTCCAAAATTTACGTCGAAATTGACACTGCGGAAGAAAATTTGAATATCCATTTTCCTGTGTATGAGCATATCAATTGTTAATCAAGATCTACTTTAAGAGAAAATTCGTTTCGAAATATGAGAGTGTTCTTTCAAGAAAAGAAGAAAGGAAATGCCAGTTGATCAATTTGATCAGCAAATTGCGCTTCAGAATAATCCGATTCCCAGCACCTGTAAATTTAGAAAAAAAAAAACTCTTTCAAACAGGAAAAAATCAATTAGGTGAGCTGAATATTGTTTTTTTTTTTGCAACTAAATTTTTTAAACCAAAAATTTAATTATTTCAGCTCAGGATTCTTCTTGATTAATTTTTTTTTCTGAAAAAAAAAGATCTAATCCTTTTGCGCCGCTGGGAATTGAACCTCAGAACTTCCGATTGCCAATCAAGTGCTTTCTCATTAAGCTACTAGAGAGCTAAATGAATGTATTTCCATTATACTAGATACCCCTCTAGTAGATTAGTGGGAGAGCACCCGACCGGCAATCGGAAGTTCTGAGGTTCGATTCCCAGCGGAGCAAAAGGAGATCTTTTTTCAGAAAAAAATTATTTAAAAATAATTTTAATTCATATTTCCATCTATTTGAAAATGACTTGAAAAATTTATGTTATTCTCTGATGATAATACTGATTCTTTGACGAGTTTAAGATTCATCCTTTCATTTGGAGGTTTATTCCCTTGATGGTGAATCACACTCTTTCTTGTTGAAAGTTAGTTCGTATTTTAAAAAATTCAAGAATTTTCAATTTAACTATTTTGTTGGAAATTCAACGATTCCATCCGATCTTTTCTTATTGATAATTGGTATTTTCAGATTGAAAATTCAAAATTTCAAATCAAAAAATACAAACTTCCAAAAAAAGAATGATATAATTAAATTTTTAATTAAAAAACTCAATGTTTAAATAAAAACAAATGAATTTAGATTGAAATAATTTAGTTTTTGAAGAATGTTCAGGATTTCAGAACACTATAAATAAAAGGGCTCCTATTTTATTGTCTTTGCCGGTCAATGAAATTTTACATCAAGTTTAAAATTCCACAAAAGAAAATAACTAACAAAACATCAGATGAAATTTCAATCAGAAAAATGGAAAAAAGTTTGTTTTTTTAATTTACATAAAAAATCATGCAAGTTCCATCTGTAGCACGGGAAAATTCTCTAATTTTAAAAATTTACAATACAATTTTACACAATTTGGAAAGTTTGAAATTAAAAACTTGGCTCTTGATCTTATCAATTGTTTAAATGTAAAAATCTTCATTTTGTACATCTTTAAAATGAAGATTTTTCAATTTTAATTCTTCAAAATTATACAATTATTTGTAGTGGTATATCTTCAACAATTGAAAATTTCGCAAGTTTTAGGTTTCAAAATTCAGAATTCTGTAATTTTGTTTGGCTAATTTTGAAACTTTTTCAATTTGGAGAATTTATAATCAAAAACTTGAACTATTCCAAAAAAATGTTCCAAACTAGAAAACCTTCAAACTAAATAATCTTATAATTTAAATTCTAAATATAATGATAATAATAATTCTGAAATTCTCACGAATTGCTTCCAAAATTTCTTGAGTTTCAAAAATTAAAAATTGAAAACTTTTCATCTGTTAATTAAAATCACATCATTCTAAGAATTTTTATTTACACATTCTTGAAATTAAAGAGTCATCAAGTTTAACTGTTGACAATTACATTTTTCTTCAAGTTTTACAATTAAAAATTCTGTAATTTTTAGGTTTAACATTTGAAACTTCTTGAATTTGAAAAATTCAAAATTGAAAAATTTCCTTTCAATTTTGAAAATCATCGAAATGAAAAAAAAGTATTCATATTTACATATTTAGTTTCAAAGAGATTTCTATTGTGAGTCTTTAAACGTGAGGAATTTTGAACATCTGGTAGTGAAAATTGATGAATTTTCAATTTTATTTAAATAAATTTATTTTATTAAATAAATTTCTTGTGAACAAGATAACTTGAGAACAGTTGCAGATAAATTGATGAAATTTAGAGGACTTATTTTCACCACTAATATATTGAAACTGATTGAAGGATTTCTGAAAATATTTATTGATTTTTTTTAAGAACTCAATAATATTTTAAAAATCGGTTTGTTGAAGCAAAAGTTTTTTTAATAGCATAATTTCAAAATGACGCAAAAATATAAAAGATTCTTTGGTTCGAGAGGAATCGATTGACCTATAATATTAATATATTTCACTAAAGATTAGGGAAGTTACGGTAATTTATATATTTTGAAAATCCGGTTTTTTATAGTTAAACTTTTTTCATTAACATAATTTGAAGTTGATGCAAAAACAAAAAAGATTTGTTGATTTAAGAAGGATTGTTTGACCTCTATTATCAGTACATTTTATTTAAGAGTTCATTTATTATTTTATTGAAGGAAGCTATGGTAATGATTTATATTTGAAAATCTGGATGTTTATAGTAAAACTTCCTTCTCCAACATAATTCGAAGTTGATGTAAGTATACAAACGATTCTTTGATTCGAGACGAATCGATTGACCTATAATAATACAATTTTGAAAAAGTAGGAAAGTTATAGTAATGCATATATTTTGAAAATCGTTTTTCTATAGTAACACTTATTTCATTATCATAATTCAAAGTTGATGCAGAAACAGACAAGATGTGTTGATTCAAGGCGAATCGATTGACCTATAATATCAATACATTCATTTGGAAAGTAAGGAAGCTATGGCAATGCATTATATTCAAAAATCCTGTTTTTTATACTTTCTGCTTCAATATAGTTCATAGTTGATGCAAGAATATAAAAGATTCCTAAGTTCGAGACGAATCGATTGACCTACGATTATAATACATTTGATCAGAGTTGGGAAGTGGTGGTTATTTATATATTCTTAAAATCGATTTTTATAATAACAATTTTCTGATTCTCTTAATTTAAAGTTCATGCGAGACGAGATAAGTTGTGTTGATTCAGCAAGGATCGATTGACCTATAACATTGATACATTTTACAAAAGAGTGCGCAAGCTACGGTAAATTATATATTTTTAAAATCAGTCTTTCATAGTAAAATTTTTCTCATTAACATAATTGAAAGTTGATACGAGAATAAAAAAGATGTGTTGGTTTGAAAGAAATTGTTTGCCCCATAATATTGATACATTGAATTGAAGAGTAAGGAAGCTATGGTAATGCCTAATATTTGAAAATACGGTTTTTTATGGCAAACATTTTTTTTTTCGACATAATTCAAAGTTGATGCGAGGAAATCAAATATTCCTTGGTTCGATACGCATGAATAGAAAACACTTTTCGATCATAAATTTTTTAATAGAATAATTAAGACAATTTTTGTAAAGAAATCATAAAGCTGGTAAAAGGATAGCGATGCTACAGAACTCTTCCCTTTTCTTTTCCAGGTCAAAAAATTATCTATAATAATGTATTTTTTGTAAATTTCTATTCTCAAATTGATCAGAACGAAAGCTTTTGTTTGTGTATTATTCAACAAATCACAAATGCTTCCTCTATGAGGAAGCAAATACATTTACTAACGGGAAGCAAAGAGACGGTAAAAAGAGCACCATATACACACACCATATACACACCATATACACAGCATATAATTATAAATACAAGGTGGAAGCACTCGATATTGGATTCACAGCTAGTTTTTTATGGTACTCTATGTAGAAACTTTGGTAGTACATCAATCACACACTTCATCTATGACACAAGAGACAACACGAAACGTTCACGTCCCCAAGTTCCTGTCCATGTCTGGTCTGATGTACTCCTGTGTTTCTGTATTAAAAGGCAAAGCCATCAATTCATATATGCCATTAAAGCGCCAAGTCACGCTCTCGAACACTGGTATTGTGTCTCCATTTCCATTTGTTTCCCAGATATCGACCCTCATAATTGATATCCATGTTCGCTGACCAGACAGAAATCCCAGAAACTGCGATATTCTTTAATTTCGGTTCATTAATATTCATTAGTTGATTCGGATTCGAGAATATTTTTCTTTTCGATAAAATTAATATAACGAATGAAACCAAACTAGTTAATAATAAAATTAATCTTAAAAAAATAGCTCTGAGAAGTACTATATAGTGTTCACTATGGGTGTACATTTTGTGCTCTTCTTATGAAACCTTTTGCATTGTGTTGCTAAATGTGTGTGATAAAAAGTTATTAAAAATATCATTCTGCTAATTGTTTTTTATCATTTTTAAAAAAGGATTCTGAAGAATTTCATTTCTTTCCGATGTAGCCTTTACAAAATAAACGTGAAAACCCATTTTTGGGGGTTGTTCGCTCGATTAAGGGGTGGTTCCATTTTTCGTTTAGATTCCAACTTATTTTATGTTATTTATTGTTTAAAAAAATTTTGAGTTATTTCACCCTGAAATTCATAATCAAAAATCCTAACACACATATACGACATATACATATAGGAACAATTAGATCAAATGAAGGGTCAAAATCAAAAGAGCGTAACACACATTTCTGGAATTTCACACTCGTCAAAAAATCGTTCTCATTTTGTCAGTGACAATAATTGAATTTTTTTTTTGAATCTATAAAAAATATTTCGCATGCAACTATGAATGTGCCAAACATAAAAAAATGAGGTTATATCCTTAAAAGAATTTTTCTCGCAAAAAAACGCATTCGAAAAAAAATGAGAGTGACCCCAATTTGGTTGCTGACCCTTCAAATGCAGTACTGTTATATTCTCAATATAAAAAAATCCTCTCATAAACAAGGAAAATAATTTTGTTAAGATATTAAAAGAAATTTTAAAAAAATTATTCATTCAACAAAATAGAATATTTTTAATCATGAAGATTAATTTTCTACCAAAATAAGAATTTTCAGTAAAATACACGAATTTTCAACACAAAATGGAATCATCAAATATTTCGTTTAGAAAATCAATTTTGAATAAGGAAGATCGAATTTTCGACAAGTTGAATCGAGAAAAAAAATTAATGTTCACCCAGGTAGTTGCATTCTCAAATAAATGTATTTAACAAAATAGTTTAACTTCCAACCAGGATAGTTGAATTTTCAAAAAGAAAAGATTAATTTTTAAGGAAAAAGTCCAATTTTAACCAAATAGTTTAATTTTCCACCAAATTGTTGCATTTTCAAACAAAACAGGTGAATTCTTTACAAAGCAATTGAATTTTCAACAGAAAAATATAAACTCCAAACAATAAATGATTTACAATCAAATAGTTGAATTTTCAACAGAAATGATTAATCTCGAATTAGGAAATTAATTTTATTACAAAGCATTTCTTTTTTCAAAAAATTATTTTATTTTTTAATTAAGAAAAATCAATCCTCAAAAAAACTTGTTATAGTTGATATTTATACCAGAGAATAATTTAATTCAAAATCAAGAAGTGAAACATGCAGCTAAAAAACACGAATTATAAAAAAAAAATTGTAAAGTCGTCAACAATAACAAAATTAATTTTTCACCGACGAATTTTCAACCACATTGTTACATTTTGTAACTAAATATGATTTATCATTAAAAAAATTAATTCTCAAAAAAAAAGTTGAATCTGGAAATAAATCGTTCAATTTTCAATCAAATAGATAAATTTTCAACAGAGATAGTTAAATTTTAAAAAAATATGAATTTTCAAATAAAATGTTAATTGTCAACCACATAGTGTAGTCTTCTACGAAATCTGAGTTTAAAATCAACAACTGTTGGATTCAATAAAAAAAGTCGAATTTTTAACAAAATAATTAAATCTTCAACCAAAACAGATTAACTTTTAACCAAAAAGGTAAATTTTCAACTGAAAAAGGATGAATTTTCGAACAAAAAAATGACATTCTCACCAAAGAAGGCGGATTTTCAAACAAATGTATTAACTTTTGACCAAATATCAGAATTTTTAACTATAAAACATTGATTTATATATTTCATATATCAAAAAAAAAAAAAAAAAAATTAATTATATATCAACAAAAAAAAAAAACGAATTTTGAACCAAATACATGAATTTTTGAACAAAAAAATTAAGTCGTCACCAAACGAGACGGATTTTCATCCAAATTTATTAGCTTTTCACAAAATTTCGGAATTTTCGACTATAAAATATTGATTGATATATTTAAATATTAATTATTTATCAACCAAAAAAAAAATTCCGAAAGAATGATTAAATTTTAAACTAAAATGTAAATTTTCGACTTATACGATGAATCCCTGAGAAAATAATTCGCAACAAGAGAATTCAAGATCCAACTCAATAGTTGATGTTTAAAAAAAAAATTAGAAAAAAAAAATTTAAACGAAATACATGAATTTTCAACTGAACAAGGATGAATTTTTGAAAAGAAGAATGAAACAATGAATTTCACAACAAACAAGACGGATTTTCAACCAAATGTACTAGTTTTTGACCAAATTTCAGAATTTTTAACTATAAAACATTAATTTATTCATTCAAATATTAATTATTTTTCAACAAAAACCAACAAAAAAATCCAACAAAATTATTAAATTTTAAACTGAAATGTGAATTTTCACTTAATACGATGAACCTTAAAGAAAACTCTTTGCAACAAGAGATTTCGAAATTAAACCCAATATTTGATGTTTCAGAAAAAAAAACTATTTTGAACCAAATACATCAATTTTCAACTAAAAATGTTGAACTTATGACCAAATAGTTATATTTTTTACTGAGGAGGATAAATTTTTAATCTCAAATAAAATAGTTAGATTTTCAGTTAAGAAAATAAGTTTCTAAACAAAACCTAATTTTTAACAAACTGGTTACACTCTCAACCAAGTACCTGAATTTTAGAAAATGTTTACAAAAAAGTACAGAAAACTGAAAACATTTTCACATGAATCTACAAATAAATGGAATAAATCCCAACCAAAATTACACCAACGTGCAACTTTTCTCTATTATTCACACGAATTTTGTAATTTTTTGTATTTTTTTGTACATTATTGTATTTGATTTTAGTTTTAAATAATTTTATATTCTATGTTTTAAACACAATAATAATAATAATTCTGAAATTCTGATCAACTGCTTCCGAAATTACTTCAATTTATAAAATTAAAAATTTTAAACTTGTCTTCTGTTCATTAAAATAAAATAATTTTAAGAATTTTCTATTCTAATTTGGAACATTTTTTTGGAAAATTTAAATTTTTTTAATTCTAGATCTTCTAGATTTGAAAAGTTTCAAATTTAGATGAACAAAAATACAGAATTTTTAATTTTTTACCCAAAACTTGCATAATTCTCAATTGCTAAATATATACAATTCCAAATTATATAATTTTGAAGAATTAAAATTCAAAACAATTTCATTTCAAAGATGTATGAAATAAACAATCTTAAATTTTAATAATTGTTAAGATCAGAACTTGAAATTCTAATTTTAAACTTTCCAAATTAAAAAAAATACATTTTAAATTATGAAAATTGAAGAATTTTAGCTTTTTGAAGGGTTTTTAAATCCCGAACATTGTTTGAAAACTAAATTATTAGAATGTTAATTCATTTGTTTCAGTTAAGCATTGAGTTTTTTAATTAAAAATTTGAGTACATCATTCTTTATTGAAAATTTGTCTTTTCCGATTGGGAATTCAACTATTTGGTTGAAAGCTTACGTATTTTATTGAGAATTCGACTTTCAGGTGAAAAATTAACCTTCCTGCTTGAAAATTCATCTTTCAGGTTGAATAGCATTTTTTTATTTTATTTTAAAATTAATATCTTGAACTGCCAATTTAACTGTTTTATTTTTTGCCTCAAATTCATATTTTTCATTGGGAAATTTTACTATTTGTTTGAAAATTCCTTCATTTTCGGAAACTACAACCACTTTGTTAAAATTTGAACTTTTTTGTTGAAAATCATCTTTTGCATCGAAATGCATAATTTCAGTTCAGAAATGGTTCGTTTTGTTAAAATTTAACTATTTTGTGAAACACTGTTGTCTTTCTGGTTGAAAATTTGTTTGATACTGAAAGCGTAATGATTTCAGTTAGATATTTATTATTCAAATTGAAAATTCATCTCTCTCGTTGAAAATTCAACTATTCTTCTGCAAATTTCACTATTTGCTTGAAAATTTATGCATTTTGTTAAAAATTTGCCTTTTTTGGTAATAGATACATTTTTTAGCTTAAAAAATCATCTCTTTGGTTAAATGTTAAACCATTTCAGTGAAAAATGCATCCATACAGTTGAAATTTCTCTAAGAAGAGATCAATTTTCATACCAAAAATACGAATTTTCATCCAAAGAGTTGAATCTTCAACCCACAAATATAAAATAACAAGAAAAAGGTAATTTTTACCCAATTATTGGAATTTTTTTCTGAAATAGTTACATTTTCAACCCAACAAGACTGATTTACAACAAGAGTTCAATTTTCAAGCAAAAAGAATAACCTCCTATCAAAATTGTTAAATTTCCAACAAATGATTCAAATTTTCCACAAAATAATAAAATTATCATACAAAAAAGTCAATATCCAACCAAATAATTAATAGCAGAATTCTTAAATCAAAAAATTGACTTACAGCTAAAAAAAGTTGGATTTTTAACCAGGGAAATGGAATTTCTAGAAGAAGAGATGAATTTTCAACTAAAATAATGTTTCTTTAACTGGAATAATTGAACTTTTAATTTGAAAAATAAATTTTGAATTTTGATCGACCAACGTAAATTCTATTTCCGACCAAAAAGAACAATTTTCTATCAAAAAAGATTATTTTCAACGGAATACAAAATTTTTTTGTCAAAAAACTAATTTCCACCAAGTATTTACATTTTAGAACAAATAGTTTCATTTTCAACAGTGAAAATAAATTTGCAATCAAAAGTGGAATAGCTCAATTTTCCGTTAAAAAATCAACATTCAAAACTAAAATGATCAATCTTCAGTCAAGCAATGAATTTTCGATGAAGAAGTTCAACATTCAACCAAGCAGTTGAGTTTTTAACCCAAAAATATGAATTCTTGGACAAAAGTGTGATAGTTCATATCTTAATAAAACAAATTTAATTTTAAAGAAAAAAATCTTTCGAATCGATTGAAATACTTGACTTTTCCATTAAAAAACATTAATTTTGACCCAACAGTTGCATTTTCAGTAGATAGATAAACGTTTATTTTTCAGCCTGCTGGCCTTAAAAAATTGACTTGCTTACACATCCATTTTTTACAGAATTTTCTTAAAACTAACCCTTAAAAAACTAACATCCTTCCATTCCTTATCTCTAAGCCGCACGCTCGTATCGCCTTGCCTTCCTCGCTTCGCCTCGCTCGCATATCCCTACTTTTTCGCATTGCCTCGCTTGCCAACCTCTGTTATCGCTCTAATACCTACTACTTATCTACTATTTACAATATTTACATCTTACTTATATCTACTTTCTCTCCTATTTACAATCTTTCCTCCTCCACTCCTCTTTCTCCTTCCTTCTCTTCATCTCCATCTTACCCACCACTCCCTTGACCCATGCTACTGCCCTTTTTTCCCCCTTTTCATGCAACAATGCCTCCATGCTTATCTCACTTCTTTCCACCTCCCCGCACTCCTCCAGCCAGTGCTCCACTCTTGCATCCCCCTTTCCGCACAGTTCACACATCCTCTTCTCTCGAGAGAGCCAAAACCTATTGAAACCCTCCATACAACCACACCTCATCCTCGCTATAAGTTCCTGACTTCCTTTCTCTCCTTTCACACACAAATATTGCGCTCTTGCCCTTGGCATAATCCACACATAGTTCCCGTTAAATCTTGACTCTCTTATTCTCTCTTCCCCTTCTGTCTTCTCTGTCTCCATGCTGTTTTGCTTAACCAATTCATAAACCTTCCTTCCTTCCTCGTGCATCCTTCTCACTTCATCCATCTGCAATCCATTCATTCTAAAATACCGTTCCCTCTCCGCCTCCATCTTCCCACCCCCTCCCCTGTTCTCCTTCTCCCACCAACACTCCCTAACCAGCCTACTTCCTCCCTCTTCCAAAAATTTCTCCTCATATTTACACGCCCGGCTCCCTGCTAGAATTCCTACACTCGTTCTCCCCGTCTCCCTCCTGACAATATAATTAGGCGTGTTCCTTGCCAACCCCAGGGTCCACTTTACATACCTCTCCTGCATTCTATTTACCTCTTCACTTTCCTTCCACCCCCACACCTCTACCCCATACAATAGCACACTCATCACTAGCGAATCAAACAATTTCATTCTCCTTCCAAAGTCATGTGCGAATAACTTCATTCCCAACCCCCACACCTGCCTCATCACCACATTTTCTCTCCTCACTCTCTCTTTTATGTGACCATCCACTCCCCCATTCCTTCGAAACACGAAGCCCAGGTACACAAACTCTTTCACCTCCTGTACCTCTTTTCCCTTCCACTTCCACTCCCTTCCCTTATCCCTTCCCCCTCCTTTTCTGAACACCATAACCTTGGACTTTTCCGCATTCAGCTCTAACCCCAACCTCTTCATCATCTCCTTTAAGGCCTCCTCGCTGGTTGCCAGCAACACTATGTCATCTGCATACGCTAGTGACCAAATTCTAACCCCTCCTATCCTTAGTCCTCCTACCACCCCGGCCTCCAGCTTACTTTCCATATCCGCAATTAAAATCGCAAAAAGCGTTGGGCTAAGTGGACACCCTTGCCTTAGACCCCTATCCATCCAGAATCCCTCGGAAATCCCCTCCCCTCCTCTTACCTTGTCTTTGGTCTCTTCATATATCTCCCTTACCCTTTCAATTAGGCCTCTCTCTACTCCCCTATCCTCCATTGCCTCCTACAACCTCCCCCTATCCACCGATGGAAACGCGGCTTTGAGATCCACAAAAAACGCGTACACTCTCGTCCCCTTCTTCGCTAATTCTCTATCCACCACGTGCTGCATCACGTAGATATTGTCAATAGTACTCCTACCCGCCCTAAATCCCGCCTGCGTCTCCGGCAATATTCCTTTCCCCTCGACATCCTTCCGCAGTCTCTCTGCCACTACCATCGCGTATACCTTATATGCCGTATTCATTAGCGTAATCCCTCTATAATTTTCCTGCCTATCTCTATCCCCTTTCTTATACAGTGGCACTATTAGCCCTTCTCTCCACCCTCCTGGGAATCCCTCGCCCCTCCATACTTTCTTCACTACCTCCTTCAGCCTCTCCCTAACCTCTTGTGTACTAAACAGCCATGCTTCGTTCTCTACCCCATCCAGCCATGCTGCTTTTGACCTTTTCAACTTCCTTATCTGCTTCTCTATCTCTTCGTCATTCAACTCCTCCATCTCTGCCTCCCCCGTTCTTCTACTTCCTCCATCGGTCTTCCTTAAATGTGAGCCCTGGAATGATTCTTTGAAAAACTCTCTCCACTCCTCACTCCCTATCTTCTCGCTAACCCCCACCCTACGCTTCCTAAACCTATTTATTATCTTCCAGACGTCCCCTTCTGTCTTAACATTTGCTAACTCCTCTTCCAGATCTTTCTCCTTTTCCTGTTCTTTCTTCTTACACACCAATCTAAACCCCTTCCTCATTTCTACGTACTCCTCCCTTCTCGCATTACCCTCTTTCCACTTCTTGTACTTCCTCTTCACCTTCCTCTTCATCTTTTTACATTCCCTATCCCACCACGGCTTCACCATTCCTTTCTTCTTCTTTCTAAATACCTTCTTTTGCACACAACCTTTCACCTTACAGAATTTCAAGAGAAAATAAAATAAAAAATAAAATAAAGAGAAATATCGAAACGTTGATATGGATTCTTAAAGTCTTCAAACCATTTATTTATTTTTTTCATTTTTTATATTTCTACAATAAACTACCAGTATATGAAATATAATTTTGAGTACAGTTTCCCTTTATTCCAGCTTTTGTAAAATCTGTTATATGTTTGTAAAGATTTGCAATTTCCTGCAATTATTTATGTAAAATGTAAACTGTTTTTATGACGTCAAGCACCCTTGTAGATGTTTACAACAACATAAAAAAATAATAATAAAAAGTTATAGAAATTATTTAATTGTAGAAACTTGATCTTTATTGTTAATTTTTTTCACTTTTCTGCAAGAAAGTACAGGAAAAAAAAGCTATTTTTATTTAACAGTATTTCTACATTATCGTCCTATAATGGGAAGGAATTAGATTTGTGTAAAATTTGAACCCCCTCGCCTCCCCGTTTTTGTCAGTCGTTTACGTTGTGAGACACCCTGAACCCAAAAAACAGGTTTTTACAAAATGTCTGTCTGTTTGTCTGTCTGTTAGTCTGTATGTTTGTCTGTCTGTATGTTTGTCTGTTTGTATGTCTGTTTGTCTGCCTGTTTGTCTGTTTGTCTGTTTGTCTGTCTCTTTGTATGTCTGTATGTCTGTTTGTCTGTTTGTCTGTTTGTCTGTTTGTATGTTTGTCTGTCTGTCTGTTTGTCTGTCTGTTTGTCTGTCTGGAGATTTTTAGTTTGTTAGCACGATAAATGTCAGAAGAATTAACCTATTGGATTGGGCTTTGGTGTACTTTTTGAGTGTCCTAAAATGAAGGGCGAGTTCGTCAGCCAGAGATTTTGGATGAAAATTCAAAAAGTGAGCACATTTTGAAGATTCTGTCGAATGTATTGACACAAATACTGCATAAACCTTCTTCCGCTTACGTAAGTAAAAATCCTAACTTAAATTGAATTATAAAAAGGAGGATTGTCGTGGATCTCAGAAAAGATTCTCTTCTCTTCCTCTGGTTTTATGGTTTGAAATGCGATTGAGTCCCTCCCATCGAGAAGTTTGTCAAACTTCATCAATATAAGCCGTCTCTTGTATAGAAAGTTTCGCTAATACCCGAAATGGTGGTGAGCAAAGGGGGGAGCAGAAAAAAGGTCGAGGACTAGTTGATGCCTTACCCAGAGATATATTAAAAAACTCCTCTCTTTCTCTCCTTCTATTCCAATATAACTCACGCATTCGTTCATTCTGCCCTGGATATTGAACTCTCGTATCCATCCTCGCCTATTTATTAGTTCGAAAATAATCCTATCGAATTTCCGACGTCAAACGAAAATCTCGTTCCATTCCAGAAATAAGCTTCCATTTCGCAAAGATCAGGTAATAATTGATGATAATGGCGAGTTGATAAAAAAAGTTGCAGGAAATATCCTGTTTTAGGTATACTGCGATGCTCAATATGAAACTTTTCAATTGATGATGTTCTGGGTTTGAATTTCAGTTGAAAACTTCGAATTTTAGCATGAAAACGTACTTTCACTACGGTCGTAAAATACTGACCCTATGCAAATATGTTTTTTATCTTCATCAATAAAAATAAATTTATCATTATTATTATTTATATATTATAAAATTATTTTTCCACTCGAGGTGTATAGGGAAACGTTTGTTACTCATAGAAAAATTATAAGAATTTCCAAAAAATTAATCAAGGCTGCTATATTTACTGTTCACAGTTTAATAATTACCAAATTTGAAATCTATAAAATTGAATAATTTTATATCTAAATCATCAAAATTCAATTTTTCCAAAAAATCATTCGGAATTGCACTCTCTTCTATTGTACACCTCAAATATTGAAGATTTCAATTGCAAATATTGAAAATTTAAGAATTTTAAATTGAAAATTGCTAAAACTAAAAAATTTTAATCTGTGAATGTTCAAAATCGTAAAAGAGTTTTTTTTTCATTCACATTAAAAAATCATGCAAGTTTCAGCTTCAACACGTTAAAATTCTATAATTTTGATAATTTACAATACCATTTTTTTTAATTTGGAAAGTCCAAAATTGAAAATTTCACTTTTTATCTTAGCAAGTATTGAAATTTAATAATCTTTATTTTGTACGTTTTCGAAATTAAAGGGTTTTCAATTTCAATTTTTTGGAATCATAAAATTTGTTATTGTATATCTTCAATAATCAAAAATTATTCAAGTTTCAGTTTTCAAAATTCAAAATTCTGTGCTTCTTATTTGCTGAATTCAAAAATTTTTCAATTTTTATCAGCTGAATTCAAAATTTTTTCAATTTTTAAGATTTGGAATTGAATAGTTAAACCATTCCAAAAAAATGTACCAAATTAGAAACATTTTATATTAAATGATTTTTTATTTTAAGTACATCTAATAATAATAATTCTGAAATTCTGATGAATTTCCTCAATTTAGAAAATTCAAAATTGAAAAATTGTCTTTTGTTCATAACAATCATATCATTTTGAGAATTTTCATTTACAAAATAATGCATAATATTTGTAACGGAATCTTAGAAATTGGAGAGTTTTTAATTTTGACTATCAACAATAAATTTTTTCCAAGTTTTATCATTAAAAATTCTGTAATCCTTTAAGTGTTGCATTCGGAACTTTTTCAATTTGGAAGATTTAGAACTGAAAAATTGACTTTTATTCTGAAAATCATCGAGAATAAGAAAAAAGTATTTATATGTACATATTTAAAATTAAAGAGATTTTTATTATGACTCTTCAAGCATAAAGAATTTTAAATATCTGATAGTGAAAATTGATGAATTTTCAATTTCTGGTCGTTGAAATTCGAGAATATTTAATTTTAAACTTTTAAAAAGGACCTATTCCAAAAAAAAGTTTGAAATTGCAAACTCTTGAATTAAAAATCTTAAAAATTGACTAAGTTCCAATTCCACATTTTCAAAATTCGAGAATTTTTATTGAAACTTCAAAATATTAGAGATGTTTCAATTGCACATACTTCTAAATTGATGATTTTTCAATTGTGAAAATTTACAATTAAAAATTTTACGATTTTCATGATTTATTTTTTCTGTTATTTTAATTTGAAACATTCAAAATTTAAAAGTGGTATTTCGATCTTCAAAATCTTCAAAATTCAAGAATTTTCATTCATACCTCATTCAAATTGAAGACTGTTCAATTGAACTCTTAGAAATTGTAGAACATTCTGTGGAAACTTTATTTATTTATGAATAAATAATATTTATAAGTGAATTTTCCGAATTTCAGAACTTTTCATTTTGTAAACTTGCAGTTAAGAATTATGACATCTTATAGTTTTTCAAATCAAAATTCTGTAATTGTGATGATTGACATTAAAATTCTTCTGAATTTTTATGAAATCTGGTGATATTTCGTGAAATCCTGGAAAATTTATTGATATACCTCGACATCTTTCAAAATCCTTTAAAATTATCAAAATCTTTTAAAAATCTTATTAATTCCGTTAGAATCCTCTACATTTCTTTGGAAACTTTAAAAATACCCTGAAACCTCGCTGGTTCTATAAAATTCTTCCAAGTTTGCAGAAATTCATTACAGCTACTTACAATTTTTTCAAATTTCCTAAAATAATGGAATATATAAGATATATTTTGATCACTAATATTGCTTTTAATGTCAATTGAATGGTTCAGAAAGAAGTGGTCTTATGTTTCTATTAAAAAAAATATTATCGCGACCTCTGTACTAGGAAATGTGTGACTTAAATTAATATCTTCTACTTAATTTACCCTACTCTAGACACAAATTGACTTATACTACTTAATGTCCATTATGACTGTACACATTGACTTGCACTACTTGTGAATTCTTTCTCTTGGACTGAAATGACTTATAATACTGAAAATTTGAGAATTAAATGTAAATGTCTTGACTTATTGAAAAAAGGAAAGACAACGAAGGAAAACTCGAAGTCCCTTCGATTCTTTGTTCTCACTTATTCTTTATTTATTTCTTCAAATTAAAATAAGAAAAAATTACTAAAATCTACCAAAATTTCGGTATTCAATCAACACCCTTTTGAAGCTCATTCAGGCTGACTCAAAATGACTTATACTACTCGAAACTCATTGAGCCTGACTGATACTGATTTATTCTACTTGATATTCATTTTGGCTGCCTTATAATAACTTGTACTACTTGAATTCCTTTATGGCGATCCAAAATTCACTAATGGTGCTTTAGATGGAATATTGGTCCACAGAAAGGGTGGCTCCCATTCGCGTATTTATAATTGAAATATTAATTTATTACAGGGAACGACCGACTAGTAATTAACACGGTCCGTAACCTCGTGTCAGCGGATGCGCAATGCATGCATTACTGCATCTACACATATATAGCTGCAGAACATAAATACTCGGCTTTGGTCTGGCGGGGACCAGATGATAATGGGCAAAGTGTAGGATTCAACCATTACCCCCTGCCCTCCTCGCATTTACAACGAACTCTACACGATCGGTAACTGAACAAGAGAAAATTTAAATAAAGGGTGATAAATAGATGAATTGATTCAACAATCAAAATGATATAAATCAGTGTGGGACCGCACAGTGGGAAAATATTACTTTTTTGGTTTAAAATAACGTAAGGCCGACATATATAGACCGATCAGAACAAAATTTAAAAAAAAAACTGATAAAGTTACAAAGAAAGTCGTTGAATCTGATTTTTGAGTTAGTTTTTAAATTTTCTATGAAGGAACAAATATGACGAAGGAAATTGAAATTTTTTATTTGCAGTGCCCTTTTCAAGCTTTGAATCTGGTAAAATTCCTACATGTATTTTCAACAAAATTGAATTTTTCTTTTAAAAAAATTGGAAAAACTTTCAAAATTAAAGAAAATGGAATATGAGAAGATCTCTGAATATAAAAATCAAAATTTTTTATTGTATTAGAAGGGTGGTAGTACAGAACTGGACAACCAAAAACATGAAAATTTTTCGAAACAACGGAAAAAGATCCTTTAAAATCGAATTTATCATTAAAAGATGAAGCAAGTATCCAATTCACAATACACAATTCGAATAATAATTTATTTGTTAAAATTTTTTGAACACTCTAATTCTAGCTAAGAGAAAGATTCTGAGATATGAGAACCAGGATAATCAGTATAACGATTTTGATTCTAAAGTATGAATCTGATTTTCCTACGATTCTGCAGAAAATTTTAAAATATATCTGAAGATTTCAGATATGTCGATAATGAATCCAAAAAATTGTAAAGAAAATTTAGCTATTTTATAGGATGTTACAAAATGTGAGGAATAATAATTGGCTTCAGTTTAACCTTTCAAAATTCGGGACTTCCAGAAGTTTGGAAAAAATGTGGAAATATTTTATACATTTTCAGAAAAGTTTTCAAATTTGACAATATTTTTAATTTCTTGAAAATTTCTCAAATTCCTCTCGAATTTTTCGAACGAATTGTGGAAAAACTTTCAAAATTATAATAATCGGAATTCTGGAATTCCACAAATCTTCCACATTTTAAAATTTTTCTTAAATCTTTTTTCATTTTCTTTAACAATTGAATGATCTTGAACATATTTTTAAAACGTCGAAACATTCTAAATATCTTTCGAAATAATTCGAATTTTTCCTAAAATATAAAAAAAGAAATCTGTAAAATTAAAAACATTACCTTAAAATCTTCAGATTTTTTCGTGATAAGTTTGTGGATGTTTTCAATTATTTTAAAATCATTAGAAATATTCTCTTAAAATTAATAAAAAAAAAGAATCATTTTAAATTTTGCTAGGAACTTAAGAAAATGTTCCAGTCTCTTCAAATCTTTTCAAACACGTAAAAAGCTTCTTAATGTTTTGTTCACTATCTTTAAAAATATACTTTTTGTTTGAAATTCTCATAAGTCTTTTAAACTATCTTGAGTTTTTCTTCAAAATTTGGAGAAACTTTCAAAATTACAAAAATTGCCTTTATTAGTCAAACAAAAAAAAAATCATTCGAAGTTTTCCTGCTTTTTTAGATATGTTCAAAAATCCACATTTGATTTAATTTTTTTTTGTTCTCTTCAAATTATGAATAATCTTTGAATTTTTTAAAAACTTCAAAACATATTTCGAATTTCTCTTTAAATTAAGAAAAAAAAATCTGCGAAATCAAAAACATTACCTTAAATACTTCCAGATTCTTTCGTGCTAAGTTTGCAAGACTTCTGAAATGTTGAAAAAATTCTTTTTTCCAACTTAATTAAAAAAAATCATGTTCATTCTCCATTCCTCTAGGAAACTTAAGAATTTTTTTTCTTGCAACCTTTCAAAACGCTGGAAAAGCATCTAAATGTTTTGTTCTCTCTCTTCAAAAATTCACTTTTTGTTCAAATTTGATTGAAATCTTTTGAACATTTAAATTCAATTAATCAGAAATGAAACAGTACTTCGGTAAAATAAAAAGTATATAAAATACGATTAGTAGTATTATGAGGTCACATGATTGTGGATTTACGTGAAATAGAAGTTGAGGGATATCTTTGCGCCTCTTGATGATAGATGGAGACAGAGAAAGATAGAAGGCGGGATCGTTTGAATTGGATTCATGGCTAGCGGAGCGAATACTGTCAAGGAAAGCGGGGATTCAGATCAGGAAGTTTTCAGTACACCGAAAGGGGAGAGCAAAGAAAGGAGGGCAAGGGGAAAGTATAGGAAAACGGTAGAAAAGGATAGATTGAGGGCGAAGAGCGTGGGGTCGATTGAGGTATTTATCAAAAGGAAGAGAGGGGATAGGGGAAGCAGTGAGGAGAAGGAAGATCTAGGGTCAAGCTTGAAAAATCCAAAAATGTACGGAACGGCGCCAGGAAAACATAGTTTGGTAGAGAAGGATGAGAAAAATAAGGAGAAAGAAAGAGATAGAGCTGAGGCTAAAGATCCGATGGAAATCGAAAGATTAAAAGAAACGCGCGAAATGATGATAGAAGTGATGGGGATGTATGAAGAAAGGCAGGAGAAAAGGGTGGAGGAAATTAGAAAAGAAATTAGACAGGAAGTGGCCGAACTTAGGAAAGAAATTAGGAAATGGGAAGAAGTTAGGGAAAAGCTAGAGAAAAGGATGCAGATGTTGGAGCAAAAGCTAGAAAAGAAGGAAGAGCCTAATAAAAAGGTAAATGAGTTGGAAGGTAGAGTAAAAAAAATTGAAAGTTCAAACGGTGAGTTTGGAGTTGGGGAGACTGGGAATAAGGAGAAGGAAAGGCTGAGAAAAATAGAACAAAGAATAGAAAAGAAAGAGAGAGAAGAAAGAAAGAGAAACATAGTGATAAATGGTCTAAGATTAGAGGGGAAGAAGCTGAGGGAAGGAGTGGAAGAAGTACTAAAAAGAGTTGATGCTAAGGTAGAGATAGAGGAAGTGCGAAGTATAGGAAGGGAAGAGCGAAGAGTTGAGGGAATGGTATTAGTAAAACTAAAGAAATGGGAACATAAGAGGGAAGTGATGACGAAGAAGAGGGTGCTATATGGTAGCTCGGAGAGAATAGAGGATGATTTGACATGAGTAGAAAGGAACATGCAGTATAAATTAAAGAAAATAGTGGAACAGGAAAGAAAAAAGGGAAAAAGAACATGGGTTAAGTATGGGAGAATACAGATAGAAGGTGTATGGTGAAATTGGGACGAGGACATGAAGAGTTAGTAAAAAATGAGTTATCGGGAAACTAGAAGAGAAAGGAACGGGAGGTGAAGAAATAAGAAATAGTGAGAAACAAAAAGAGACGAGAAATGAAAGTAGGGAAGATTGGAGGATAGGCTACTGGAATATAGCAGGCTTAGAAAGAAAGGATAGGGATTTTATGAGAAATTTGACACAATGGGATGTAGTTGTAATGATGGAGACGTGGCTAGATGAAAAGGGATGGGAAAGAGTAAGGGGAAGATTACCAAGAGGTTACAAATGGCAGGTTCAAAATGCAAAGAGGAAGAATAAAAAGGGCAGAGCAATGGGTGGAATGGTGATGGGAGTAAGAAACGAATGTATAACAGAGAATGATAAAAAAGAGTTGAAAGAGCATTGACAAGGATTAATAGTAGAAGAGATAAATGTGGGAGGAGAGAGGTGGAAGATAGTGGGGGTTTATGTGAACGGTGATATGCAGGAGAAATCAGAGGAGATGAGAGAATGAGATGGAAAGAGATGGAAGAAAATAAGCAAGAGAGTAGGCTAATAATAGGAGGTGATTTTAATGCGTGAACAGGAGATAGAGGAGGAAGGGAATGGGATGGGGAGCGAGGAAGAAAATCCAACGACAAGATACTATATGGGGAGGGAAAGAAGTTGTTAAAGAGCCTAGGGGAGATGGGATGGTTTATCCTAAACGGTAGTATAGACGGGGATGAGGAAGGGGAATATACACGTTCAGGAGGAAAGAGGGGAACGGTGATTGATTATGTGGTAGTGGACGACGAAGTAAGAGAGAAGGTTAAGAAACTAGAGGTGGGGAACTATGTAGATTCGGATCACTTTCCCATAATAGTGACGGTAGAGGGAGAAATGAGTAATAGCAAAAAGGCTAAAAAGGAAGCAAAAGTAAAAAGAGCAGGAAGAGGGGATTGGTCAATGGAAGGTAAATAACAGTTCAAAGAAAAAGTCAGGAATATCAAAATCGGGAAAGGAAATGTAAACGAGGAAATGGAAATAATTGTAGGAGAAATGAAAGGAGCATTAGAGTGCAAAAGAAAAAAAGAAGTTAGTGAAGGAGGGGATAGAAGAGGATGGGATGAGGATTGTAAACAGAAGAAGAAGGAAGTGAGAAGGGTATTAAGAAAATGGAAAAAAGGGACAAGTAGTGGAGAAGAATATGGGAGAAAAAAGAAGAAGTATACTGAATTGTGTGATGAAAAAAGAGGAGGAAAATAAAAGGTTTGAAGAAGAAGTGGAGAAGGCTAGGACAGAATAAGAGGTTTGGAAGGTGGTAAATAAAGAGAGAAGAAGAAGAAAAAGAGTAAATCAGGATATTGAGATGTTAGAATGGAAAAAATATTTTATGGAATTACTAGGAGGGGTAGAGAGGAAAGTAAGGAAAGGAGGAAGATATGGTAAGGAAACAGATGAGGAGGAGGACATTTCAAGAGAGGAAATAGTCAAGGTATTAGGGATGATAAAAGATGAGAAGGCACCTGGTATAGATGAGATTCCAAATGAAGTATGGAAATACGGGGTAACAGAATTAAAGGAATGGGCATGGATAATGTGCAATAGAGAATGGAGAGGAGAGGGGTGTCCAGAGTTATGGAGAGAAGGAGTAGTGATACCAATAGTGAAGAAAGGCAAAGGGGAGGAGGTTAAAGATTATAGAGGAGTGACACTAATGCCAACACTGTATAAAGTATATGTGACTATTTTATCGGAGAGGTTAAAAAAAGAAGTTGTGGAGAAAAAGATAGAGCCACCGAATCAGACAGGGTTTAGAAAAGGGATGGGGGTAATGGACAATATATATGTTCTGAACTACTTAGTAAATAAGAGGATTAAAAGGGAGAAAGGGGCAATGATAGCAGTGTTCGTGGACTTGAAGGCGGCGTTTGACTCATTAGACCGAGGCGAGATAGAGAAAGTTATGGTGAAAAAGGGGATACGAGAGGGATTAATAAAGAGAGTATCGGAAATTTTTAGAGAGACAAAAAGCAAGGTAAAGGTAGCAGAGCAAGTGGGAGGTAGTTTCTGGTTGGTGAGAGGGGTAAGGCAAGGATTTCCTCTGAGCCCACTTCTATTTAATATATTGATATCAGACTTGGAAGAAGAAATGAAGAGAAAGGGTCGGGAGGACTTAGGATAGGGAACGAAAAGATATATACACTAGCATACGCAGACGATATAGTGTTGATGGCAGAGGATGAAGAAGGGATGGCGGGCTTAATTACCGGATTAGAGAAATACTTAGATGGAAAAAGGTTGAATTTAAATGTAGAAAAGGCAAAGATAATGAGGTTTAGAAAAGGAGGGGGAAGAAAGAAAGAATGGACGGGGAGATGGAAGGGGAAAAAATTAGAAGAAGTAAAGGAGTTTAAGTATTTGGGATATACCTTGCAAGCAAATGGAGATCATAGAGCTCATATAAGAGAAAGGATAAAAAAAGCAGCAGGGGTAATGAAACAGATATGGAGAATAGGAAAAAGAAGATTTAAAAAAATTGGAGAAGGAGAATGTGGTTATTTGATACGCTGGTATGGCCGGTATAAGGTTATGGAGCAGAAATATGGGGATGGAAAGAAAGGAAAGAAATTAAAAGTTTACAAGAAAGGTATATAAGGTGGACGTTAAGGGTAGCCTGGAGGACGCCGGGATATATGGTGAAAAAAGAAGCGCTAAGGGATAAATTAAGTACTAGAGCGGGAAAGAGGGCATGAAATTTCGAGACGAAGCTGCGGGAGGGAAAGGGAGGGGAGTTAGCGAGAAAGTGTTTCATGGAGGTAGAAGAAAAGAGAGGGAGGGCGATTGAATTAACGAGATGGGAGGAGGAAAGGAGGGAGTTCTTTCAGGCTAGAGATATAGAAGACGGGACTGGAGTCAACTATGAAGAAGTGGAAAAAAGGGAGAGAGAAAGACAATTAACAGAAAGATGGGGGATGATTGAGGAATCAAAATATAATATATGGTATAAGATGGTTAAAAAGGAAGGAGTACCAAAGTATTTAGAAAAGGGATGGGGAGAGAAAAGATGGACAAGAATAGCAAGATTTAGATTGGGAAACGAGGTGCGGGCAAGCATGTATTGGGAAAAAAAAGATAACAGGAAGTGCAGAATATGTGAATGGGAAGAGGAAACATGGGAGCATGTATGGGAAGGATGTAGGAGAGGAATGGAAGATAAGGGAAGTTGGCAGGAGAATGTGGTAAGGATTTTAGGGGAGGATGTTTTGGGGGAAGAGTGGATGAAGGAGTTAGAGGATGCTAGGGGAGCAACTGAAAAAGAATGAAAGAATGGATGCAAAAAATGGCAAAATGGAGGTACAAGAGAAGTGAAAGAAAAAGGAAACGGAAGTCGCCCAAATTAAATTAGAAGCGTAAAGAATTGTAATTAATGATTATGTAATAGCATAAGTAAACTAAGATGCGTTTGCGTTACCGCTCTCTCTCTCTCTCTCTCTCTCTCGCTTGCACTCTCGCTTTCGATCACTCGCTCACTCGTTCGCTAACACGTCCCAAATTGCGCTATCGTCAACAATAGATTTAAGGCGTTAGATATAAGATTTTATGTAAATAGGTGTAAATAATTGTAAATAGTAAGGATAAGCTTTTATAAAACATGTGGAAGGAAGTGTTGTAAGAAATGGAAGTCATGTAAACCCTTAGGGGACACATTATGAATAAAGAAGAATAAGCAAATGCATTATTCAGGCATTTGTGAATGGACAAATAAGTTTGTTTTTTAGTGCCAGTCCTCTGATTGAAAATATCATTATAATTTCAGTAACATTCACAATAAGTTGATAAATTTTACGTTTTTTTCAACAAATTTAATAAACAAATGCAACATTTGGGCATTTTTCGACGTAGAAATTCATTTTTTGATGCCATTCAATATAATGCAAAATTTAATGATAATTTCAGCAACCAGTTTTAACAGGTTGATAATTTTATTATTTCATAAACAAATTCAATAAACAAATGCATTATTCGGGCATCTTTCCATGGAAAAACTATTTTTTTCGGAATCAGTTCTTTTAATTACGAACTTCATGATAATTTCAAAAAAATGCATAATCGGTTTATCTTATTTTCTGATTTTTTAACGAATTTATTTAACAAGTGCATTCCCAGGGCATTTGTTGACGGGAAACTAACTTTTTAATTGTCAGTCCTTTTAATTGCGAGCTTCACAATAATTCCAGCAAAATTCATAATTAGTTGAATAATTTGATGTCTGCTTTGAACCAATTTAATACAAAAATGCAATAGGTGGTAATAAGGCGCAAAAAAACCTTTTTTTTTCAAGCAATTAATTATGAATGCTGCTGAAATTACCGTGAAGTTCCCTATTAAAAGGATTTTACATGTAAAAAAGCGAGTTTTTTCGTCGACAGATACCCATAAAATGAATTTTTTATTAAATTTGTTAAAAAAATCATGACATTTATAATCTCATAAAAAATGTTACTTAATTATCAGGAAGTTCCCAATTAGAAGAATATAAATATAAAAAGAAACTAAATTTTCCGTCGACGGATGCCTGAATAATGCATTTATTTATCAAATTTGTTTTGAAAAACTTGAAATTTGTCAACTGATTATGAATCTTGCTGAAATCATCCTGAAGTTCCCAATTAAAAGAACTGGTCATGAAAAAAAATAAATGTTTTCGTCGACAAAGGCCCAAATAATGAATTTCATTATTCGATTTGTTTAAAAAATCACAAAATTTTTCATAAAATTATGAATTTTTCTTAAAATATCAAGAAGTTTCCAATTCAAAAAACTGGCACAGTAATGATTTAATTCTTTCTTTTCAAAATGCCTGAGTGAGCCATTTTTTAAAAATTAAATTTGTTTATAATATTGAAAAGAAAATTATTAAGGGAAATTTACTTCATTGTAATATTGTTTTCATCCAAATCTTTATCTAATGTGAATCTACAAAACGTAGATTATAGCAACGATTTTTCTATTTTCGCCGAGCATCAGGAATGTGAAATTGAAAAAAGTTCAATTTTTTTCGTAATATTTGGTTATTTTTAAAGAAATTAATAACTGGATGAGAAATCAGGCCTGATAACTTTCTTTGGAATTCAATTCGTGCTTTAACAAATTTATTGCGTCCTAATCGGTCAATATTTATGACCCATACATTTGCCGAATTCAACAAAAAATTGGCTGAAAATATTGTCACAACTTTGTTCATTTTGAACTTTTTCAAAATTTATGACGGATTTACGAACGAAAACAGTAAAATTCACTTCAACATACTTCAATTTTTTAAATATTTTCTAAAAATTAATTATTGAAAATTAAGAATTATTTCAAATTTCGCTAGGAATCATTAAAAGTGTTGTTTATTCTCTTGAAACATTTCAAAATTCTCAGAAACTTTCGAATTTTTTTCAAAATCTTAGAAAATCGGCATTTTGTTTTAATTTTTTGAAACCTTTTGAATTTAAAATGATTTCTCCTAGAATGGTTAAAAATTTAGAAGTTTAGAGTTCTGGGAAAATTCTGGAAAACCTTCGAAATTTTTTTCAAAATCTTATAAAATCCACATTTACTTTTTAATTAATTAACATCTTTCCAATTTCTAAATGATTGTTCTGAAGGTTATTTGAAATCCTTCAAATTCACAAAATTTCCTTAAAATCTGCGATATTTATTTTTGGAAATTTTGGAATTTTAAAAAATGTTTACGAATCTTTTTAAATCTTCCTTCAAAATTGATTTCTGAAAGTTTAAATTTATTTCAAATTATTTTAGGAATCATTTGGAAATTTGTTTATTCTCTTGAAGCCTCTCAAAATTCTTCAAAACCTTCAAATCGACGAGATTCTTTTTCGACAATTTTAGAAAATTTCTTAAATATTTTGAAATCTTCTCAAATATTCTCTTGAAATTATTGAAATAATGTCTTTGATTTCAAATGGTAAGAAGTTTAGAGTTCTGGGAAAATTGTTGAAAATCTTCGGATTTTTTTTCAAAATCTTCTAAGATCTACATTTACTTTTTAATTAAATAAAATCTTTTCAATTTCTAAATGATTGTTTCGAAAATTGTTCAAAATCCTACAAATTCACAAAATTTCCATAAAATCAGCTATGTTCCTTTTTGAAGATTTTGGAATTTTTGAAAACATTCTCGAATCTTTTTAAATATTCTCTCAAAATTATTTATCGAAAATTAAAAATTATTTTGAATTTTGTTAGAATCATTGAAAAATTTGTATATTCTCTTGAAACCTCTCAAAATTCTTAAAAACCGTAGATTTTTTTTTAATCCTAGAAAATCTACATTTGCTTTTTAATTTTTTGAAACTTTTTAATTATAAGACAATTTTTCCTAAAATAGTTCAAAATCCTGTAAATTAAAAAAAAATCCTTCAAATCGACGAAATTTTTTTTCGAAAATTTTAGAAAATTTCTTAAATATTTTGAAAGCTCCTTAAATATTCTCTTGAAATTATTGAAATAATGTCTTTAATTTCAAATGGTGAGAAGTTTAGAGTTCTGGGAAAATTGTTGAAAACCTTCGGATTTTTTTTCAAAATCTTCTAAGATCTACATTTACTTTTTAATTAATTAAAATCTTTTCAATTTCTAAATGATTGTTTCAAAAATTGCTCAAAATCCTAAAAATTCACAAAATTTCCTTAAAATCGGCGGTATTCCTTTCCGAAGATTTTGGAATTTTTGAAAACATTCTGGAATCTTTTGAAATATTCTCTCAAAATTATTTATTGAAAATTTAAAATTATTTCAAATATTGTTAGGAATCATTACAAAATTTGTTTATTCTTTTGAAACCTTTCAAAATTCTCAGAAACCTTCGAATTTTTTTCAAAATCTTAGAAAATCGGCATTTACTCTTTAATTTTTTGGATTCTTTTGAATTTAAAATAATTTCCCCTAAAATGGTTGAAAATCCTGCAAATGAAAAAAAAATTCCTTCAAATCGGCGAGATATTTTTTCGACAATTTTCAACATTTTCTTAAATATTTTGAAATCTTCATAAATATTCTCTTGAAATTAATGAAATAATTTTTTTAATTTTAAATGGTCAGAAGTTTAGAGTTCTGGAAAAATTCTTGAAAACCTTCGGAATTTTTTCAAAATCTTATAAGATCTATATTTACTTTTTAATTAATTAAAATCTTTTCAATTTCTAAATGATTGTTTCGAAAATTGCTCAAAATCCTAAGAATTCACGAAATTTTCTTAAAATTGACGATAATCCTTTTTGAAGATTTTTGAATTTTTGAAAACATTCTCGAATCTTTTTGAATATTCTCTCAAAATTATTTATTGAAAATTAAAAATTATTTCAAATTTTGTTAGGAATCATTACAAAATTTGTTTATTCTCTTGAAACCTTTCAAAATGCTCAGAAACCTTCGAATTTTTTTTCAAAGTCTTAGAAAATTAAAGATTTAAAATGGATTTGATCATATTATCAAAATTGAAATACTTCAAATTCATTGAATTGAAAAAAAAATGTTGAAGTAGAGATTAAGCTTTCTCAAAGAATAATTATTCAACAGTTTTCGCGTCAGACTGTAACTGCGTAATTAAAAAGTGCACTCAGAGAATTAAAATTGCTAATGTGAAAGCAAGTGTGCGTCCGACCGTTTTCTAAAATCGCCCCAGACACCAGATCTATCATAACTCATGTAAAATATGATACAATCATATCAACTAGTATTTACCAAGGATTAAAAAATGTAAAAACTAAGAACTTTTAATCATAGTCGGATAATATTTGCAGGTAATGGATTGCGAAAACTAGTGAGTCAGGTAAGCAGACGAATGGGTCTCTTGGGTGTCTTCCATGTGAAAAGACTCATGGACAGTCATTAGCGGAAACAGAAGGGGTCAAAATAAAAGAGAAGTTTTTGCTAATTTACCAAAAGTCCTTTAATTTGTGGTAACGACTCTTTTCATTCACACTGGTTCGGATATAACAAAAACGAAGATTTCACGCCCTTGATATTTTAAATCCATGAACAATTTACTAGTCCAAAATTAGTCATATTTGTTTATATTTCATCTTGCATACTTTCTTGCATACTTTTTTTTAATAACATTAAAAAAATACTAAAATCTAGACACTAATCGCTGTTTATTAAACACCTTTCTGAGTCTCATTGAGGCTGACTCATAATTGAGTATACTACTTGACACTCTTAGGCTGACTAACAATGATTTATACTACTTGATATCCCTTATGGCCGTCCTGAAATAACTTCCTCTACTGTTAACTCTTGTCAAGGCACTAACATTGACTTCTACTACTTAAAACATAATTCTCCTTACCTAAGCTGATTTTTACTACTTGGGGGCCATCTGTAAATTAGGTAACACTTTTTTTTGACAGAAAGAAAAAATTATTAGCATTTCTTTGAAAATTATAAGCGCATTTCTTAAATTATTTAATATTTTTCTAATTTCTTTTATAACCTAAGCATTACCTGAAAAAAGGTAAAAAAATTACTTCGGATTTAACAAAAACGAAGATTTCACGATATTGATATTTCAAATGTATGAAAAATTAACCAATCCAAAAGTAGTCATTTTTGTTTATATTGCTCACATTCTATTAATTTTATTTGTTAATTTTTACTTTTAAAAAATAGAGAGGAAAAATAAAAGCTACTGATATGGAGCCTCAAGGGATGCTTCTTTAGTTTCGCTTTTCTCTTTCGTGAAATTTTCCTGACAGTAAAGCTGATGTTTATCCGATAAATTCCACGTTTTATACCATATGTATAAAAGAATTTGAAAATCTTGAAATGGCGTTAAATTCCTTAATAAAAAAAACAACATTTTTTTAATTTTTCATAGAGTAAAGCATGATCCGCTCGAAAAAATAAAAATTTCTCTTTAGCAAACAATTTATTGTAAAATAATGCCTCCAAAGAAAAAAATGTAGAGTCTACTGTGAAGATGAATAATTTAATTAAGCATCTTCTTATCACAAGGAGGCTGAAAAAAATATATTTTTTTTTTTCGTCAAATCTAACCCTAAATAATATTAAAATATAAAACTTTATAAACTTTGAATATCACTTGATAGAATGAAATTGAAAACAGGTTTAATAAAAAATGGTCTTAATTGTTTGATTCAATTGTTGGTTCTTCCAATTATAAAAATCATAAAGCTTACTATGTTCAATTCTGAAATCTTTTTTTTTCAACAATTTAACAATTTTACTCCTCATTTTTGAACGCTTACTTTTTATTTAAAAATGATGAAATGATTAATTATTTTTTAATAAGAACTATAGTCCGAGTGTGAAAAATCAAAAAATTATTCATTTTACAAGACTGGTCTGCATGTGTTCAAAATTAAACGATATATAGATTTTAGCGTTAAAATTTAATTTAATTTTAATTTTTAGCTGATTTCTTATTAACATATTCACTATAATTATTTATTTTGAAGAGATTAAATTTGAAATTTTTTTATTAAAAATAAGAACAATTCTTTATTATTTAGCAATATTTGACTATTGCTTTTCCTAATTAGAATAGGTCCATTTTTTTAATGTTAACATTTTTATTGAGTTAGAAGCGAGGAAATTTTGGTTTTCAGCTTTTGTTGGATTGACAGAGAAACATTTTACATTTCGTAGATTTTCATCGAGTAAGAAAAAAAATTTGGTTTTCAATATCCCTTTTTTGGTTCTTATCATTTTTATTGAGTCAGAAAAAAAGAATTTTAGTTACTTTTTTGTTGAATGAAAGAACCTATTCCATTTTGTATACATTTTTACTGACTTAAAGGAAACAATTTTCTACTTTTCATTTTTTTTTCAAATATGAACGGTGTTCTTTCTTATTTTTGATATTTTTAATAATTTCGAAGAGAGACAATTTCAATTTTCAATTTTTTCCAAGTTGGAAGAGGGATATTTTTTTTGTAATTAAGATTTTTGTTGAGTTCGGAGGAAGGAAATCTTTTTTTTATCGTTTTTTAAATTGAAAGAGGAACATTCCTTCATTTTATTGAAGGCTCTACAAGATTATCATAACAACTTTTTGAATTTTTTTGAAAAATCGAAAATTCAAATTTTTATTGTATAAACAAAAATGGAAAATTAAAAATTCCATTTTGTGGTCAAAATATGCAAAATAAGATACAAGATGAATCGATAAGAATGTGTGCACCCAAAAAAGTTCTATAAATTTGTTATTAATCACTCTTTAATAGGGCGCTTGGTTTTTGTTTTAATCGTAAAAGCATTGAAAAGAAAAAAATTAAATTTTTTGACTAACGACTCAAGCCATGAAAAAAATGCACAAAAGCTCTTCAGCTAAAAAAGAGCTAATAATTTTGTATGAATCATTTTTTGACAGAATCCGGAGTTTCCTTTTTAATCGTAAAAAATAACATTAGACATACAAAAATTAAATTTTTGGAAAAACGATGCAAGGTAGGAAAAAAACTTATTTTACAAAAGTTGCAAACGAAAAAATATCTGTAAATTTTTAATTATTCTTTTTTTCAATTAATTTTTTCAATAATTTTAATTATTTCGTTTTATGTTTTAATCGTAAAAAATCAAATCAAAAATAAAAACAAATAAAATTTTGGACAAACAAGGCATGACAAAAATTAATAGACAAAAGTGGCCCAACCGAAAAGGAGCTACGCGTTTTTTTAAAATAATTTTTTGATAGGGCACGTAGTTTTTGTTTCAATCGTGAGAAATAACATTAAAAATGGAAAAATTAAATTTATTAAAAAAGGACATAACAGATGAAAAAAACGAGAAGATAAAAGTTTTTTCAACCAAAATATACGCAAATTTTTCATGAACTTTTTTGATGAAAATATGTTGAAAATAATAGAAAATTAATTTTTTAGAAAAACGACACAAGCTACGATGGCATTTTTTTAAGAAAACTTATCACATAAATTATATCCCCCAATTTTCACAGATTTCTGGAAGGACGTCACAAAATGCAATAAAATGTTTATAACCACAATTCTTCCCATAGAAGGCGCTCTTTTTACGCTCTTTCTCTTTAAAGAAGACCACCAGAATACGCCTGTTATAATAAAAATTCTGATAATGAAATTTAATGCAAAACAAGGAACAAATTTGGAAGTAAACATGATAAATAAAACTGTATTTTATTTTGCAATATCAGAATAAGCATTTCCAAACCAAGAAGTAGAAATAAATAAAAAATATATGTAAAACACGAGATACGTGATAAGAATGCGATTTTCAAAGCCAAAGGAGCATTAACAAAAGAGAATTCATAAATACTAAATTACATTTGTCGATGCTTTGACATTTAATTTTGAAAAATCTATGCACAATTGTGCACCCATAAATTATAAATTAGGTTAATATGTATATACCTCAAGATAATATTTTCTTGGCATTATTCGTATCATCAGAAAATAAATCGTCTTATATTGAGAAGTACGAACACAATGGCAAAATGTTAGAGTAAACATGGAACGTGACCGAACAATGGTCTCCTAACCGGTCGAGTAGATTGTTGACCCACTACTAAAGCAGTCAAGAGGTCGTAGCCCTTTTAAAATCCGACTTGCTCTGTACAGCCCTTTTTTCGCAAACCGACAAGTGTGCATTCTATGTATAATTAAGCCAGCAATTTTTTTGGTCACTTACCAAACTCCGCAGTGGGAGCGAATATTCTTCGCCCTAAGAAATGCATCAAGAACTGGGTTTCTTAGCCATGGAACAAGACACCACTGCCTTTTCAAAGACAGGAAATGCAGAGTTGGAATCTCAGATGAATGAATTCTGCGTCGTATTATTTCTTTGTCAATGAAATCTATTCATTTGTGCATGAAGCGGAAAAGCGCCTGACAATAACATCCAGGCTAATTAGCAAGTACCCTCAAGAGTTGCCTGTGATAATTTTAATTTGGTGGATCCGATCTGGCTTTAGAATATGTGCATCATTATAAAATGAATGCTTATAAGTAGAAAATTTCAACACGCCCTTTGCTCTTTTGTCCTATTCACTAATTCTCTGCACCGAAAACGACTGAAGTTGGAATTTCGTAACTATTAACGTCGATTACACTTTAGTCACATTTGCATTCATTTAAATAAAGCATTCCTCCGTTAGATACAACATGAATAAATATGAAGTGCTAGAATAACGACAATAAACATGAATATAATTGAAGGAAGCCCGAAAGGATTCTTGGCCGCGACTTTTTTTCATTCACTAACCACTTATAATATTTATTTGCCGTTAATTGGATAGTGCAGAAAAAAGGGACCTTATAGGTCTATTTTATAAAAAATCTGATCCCTACCTCTGCATTAGTAATTGAATGACGTAAATGAACACATACTACTCGATTTCTCTTACGATAGACATACGTTTACTTATACTACTTAATATCCATTATGACTGACATATACTGACTTGTACTACTGAGAAGTTTTTTCGGATCACCTTAAATTACTTATACTGATCAAGATTTATGGAATTTGGCTCCGAATGTTTCCACCTATCAAAAAAGCAGAATAAAAAAAGCAAGAAAGGCAAAGAAGTCAACCTCGATATCCCTTTCTTTTTTTTTCTTACACAATTTTTTAATTATTTGTTTTTTCAATTACATTGAAAAAATACTTAAATCCATCCACAATTCGCTGTTCATAAAATATCTTTCTGAGTCTAATTGAGGCTGACTCAGATTTAGTTATACTACTGGACACTCTTAGGCTGACTCACAATGATTTATACTACTTGATATCCCTGGTGGCTGTCTTAAAATCACTTACACTACTGTCAACTCTTCACAATGACTAAAATTGACTTATACCACTTGAAAAATAATTTTCCTTGCCTAAGCTGATTTTTGTAATTTCGTTGATAACCTTAGCATTACCTGAGAAGAGCTAAAAAATTCATCAAATCGCGTAAAAGTAAATTTTAAACAAAAATATAGAAGATCAAAACCCTTTACCAAATGTTTGGAATATTTTTCATTTCTCTTTAATCAGTCATCAAATCTAGAAAAGAAGATCACGAAAGCTGAGGTTGTATTTAGTAAAGAATGGAAAGCTCAATAAACTAAGATAAAGTAGAACGATTCGAAAATTGCGAAAGTTTTTTTTTAATATTGTAAAAACTTTTATATTTTTTGTAATCTTTGGGAATAACTTGAAATATTCGAAAATTTCTTGAAATCTTTTGAAATATTTCTGAAATTTGAATCGTCAAATCGATTCAAATTCTTTAAAATCCTTTAAAATGTCATAAAATCTTTAGAATTCCTTAAAAAGGTTCAAATTTTGTAATTTCTTTGAAATTATTTCAAATCTTTAGCAATTCTTTGAGTCAATGGAAATCTCTTCCAGTGTCTGCAATTCTTTGAAATTCCTCAATTTTTCCTGAATGAATTCTTTAAATTCTTACTAAAATATTATACAATTCCTTGATTTTTCGGAAATATTGATAAATATGAAAAATCTCTTCAAATCCAAATCCAAATTTAGTTACCATCTTTGGAATTCTTATGAAATCCTTCCAAATCCATTGAAATTTTTGAAAAATTCTTTGAAATATTTGTTCATTCCGGAAATTCTTTCAAATCTTTTCAAATATCTTACTTTATCTTGATAAATTTGAAAATTCCGAATGCTAGCGCAACGAGTGATTATCGGGGGGAATTTTTTTTTTCTTTCAAAAGTTCAAATCTATATTTGAACCGGAAAGTACCTGCGGTTTGCCAACACTTGCGATAAATATGATGAGTTTTCTGAATATTGAATTTCCAAAGCAGCAGAGAGAAATAAAAGTAAAATAATTACTCACAAAATTCCGAAATAAACTCCTATGTCTATTGGAATGACTCATCTATTCTGAATATCGCGCCAATTCTGTTTTTTTTTCTTCTAAAATATGGATTCGAGCTTCCAAGTGGGGAAAAAATAGTCCCCCGATAATCATTCGTTGGGCTAGCATTTGACATTGATTTTTTCAGGTGAGTTTTCTAGGTTACATCACCCCCTACATAAGCCTTGACAGTATCGATTTATCCTCACAATGAAAAAAAACTGTTACCTAATTTATGGATGTCACCTTTACACGTATATATTTCTGGCTTAAAATAACTTATACTACTTAATACCTCAAGCGACTCTCATAAAATATTCTATAGTCTTTAGTTTTCCTTTCGGCTCAACTTAAATTACTTTAACTACTTATATCTCTTTGCTGAATACCTAAAATTACTTATGCTATGTGGCACTTCTTGAGGTTGACTCTGAATGATTTATACTACTTAAATCCCTTGTGGCTTACCTTCAATCAATATTGCTACTTGAAATACGTCACGGATTACTTAATTCGACTTATACTTCTTATGACTCAATCTTCCTTACATGCACTGACTTTTACTACTTTACACTCAGTGGCCTCACACTGGCCTTGAATAATAATTTACACTACTTAGTACCCTTCATAACTAATATATATTGACTTGTACTACTTAACACAGATTTCGGCTTACCTGTAATTATTCACACTACTAAGAAATACTTGCAGATTGTTTAAGATTACTTATACTATTTCACACTTCGTGAGGCTGGCTCGAAATTATTTATACTACTTGAAATATATTGTGGCTAACTTAAAATTGATGTTACTATTTGAACCACGTTACAGATTACTCAAATTGACTTATAATGCTTAATACATAAGATGTCGTATATTCACTGACTTTTACTACTTGACACGCATATACCTAGACTTCCATAATAATGCATACTACTTCATATCCCTCATGTCTAACATACATTGACTCATACTACTTGACACTACTTTTGGTATACCTAGAATTACTTTCAGTACTAGGAAATCCTCGCGGATGGTTTAAAATTACTTATACTATTTTACGCTCCTTAAGGCTGACTCGATATCATTGATACTACTCGAAATATACTGTGGCTAACTCAAAATTAATGTAAATATTATTGATAAATTCTCGCGGTTTGTTTAAAATTACTTATGCTATTTTACATTTCTTGATGCTGACCCGAAATTATTGATACTACTGGAAATTAACTGTGGTTACCTTAAAATTGATGTTACTACTTGAACCACGTTGCATACTTCCTTAATTGACTTATACTACTTGACACTTAATATGTTGTGCGTGAACTGACTTTTACTACTTGACGCGCATACGCCTAGCCTTTAATAATGATTTATAAGCAAATATTAATTTCCCATCATAAAGATGGAACCTCAAGAGAAAATTCCCATTTTCAATCAAGGAGATGAATTTTAAAAAATTAAAAATTTATTGTTAGAAAAGAAAAAATTTTTTCCAAATTGTTGAACTTTCAAGCGCATAGCTTATTTTTCTCTCTCTAAACTAAAAACTTGCAATTTTATTCAAAACAGGACATCTCAACCAAGAAATTGAATTTTTCACTGAAATTATAAATCTTCAATTAAAATAGTTAAATTTTGATTCGAAAAATTAATTTTTCAGCAACGAGATTAATTTTCCACGCATAATGATTTTTTAGTTGAAAGAGAGGAAAAAATTCATCCAAATTATTGAACTTTCAAGCCAAAAGACGATTTTTCTCTAAAGCAGGTTCCACCTGAAATTATAAGTTGTTAAAAACAAAGCTAATTTTCATTCAACAAATTGCATCAATCTTGTATCATTATTCCAACAGTTTACTTTTTTTACTTTTTATCTTGTTTGTTTTTCTTGTTCTATCTAGAAGTTATCAATAAGAAATTTGTAGATTCTTCCTGGGTGAACACCTTTTGTCTATTTATTTTTTTTCTTACCTTGTGTCGTAGAAAAAAAAAATTAATTTTTGTATCTTCAATGTAATCTTCACGATCTAACAAAAACCACCCTTCCTGTAAAAGATAATTTGAAATAAATTCTTTTTATTTTTTATTATTTTTTTGTGCGATCCACATTTGAATGTTTGAATTTTTAAGAAAATTTATAAAAGGTTTGATGACAATCTGGTTGGTTGTAAAAAAGGCAACATTTTTCGCTTTTTGAGTTTTTCCATATCGTGCGTTGTTTGGCTTTAAATTTTCATTTTTTTCCTTAATTTTTCAAATGCTGTAACTCTGGTAATTTGTTTTTTATAGACAAAAATCATGAGTATAAATTATTTCTCTTTTTTAACATTATGAACAGCCGTACAAAGAATTTTCAAATTGTAAAAAAGTGCTCTCAAAAATTTGGAAATGCTATAACTTTTTGAATTTTTGTCCAAAATGGCTGGCTAATGAAATTTACATTAATTTTAGGGCAGTCAAAGAGTATGCCAAAGGTTATTCAAATCTGTCATTTCTTTCCTAAGTGACGTGCTCACAGACAGACAGACAGACATACATACATACAGTCAGACATACAGATACCACCAGAACAAGACAGTTGAATTTTAACCAAAAAAATGAAGTTCCTACCGAAGGCTGTGAATTTTTAAACAAAGAAAAGATGAGTTTGTAACCCAATTGTTGAATTTTCAATAAAATTACAAATATTTTTAATTAACTAATATTCAAAGGCCAAAATCTTCATCTTTTAAAGCTTTTAGCATATATAGTATTCTCCGTAAACTGAGCAAGACAATTTGAAATTAAAATCTGAAAAGTTCCAATTTATTATCCATGACCGTTACTTAAAATGCCTCTCATAGAAATTCTCTTCATTTGCCAAGACTTTCATCAAAATCCCTGAACAATAAGATTTCCAGACTTTTCCCTGATTTCCAGGTTATCCCTGACTTACGGAAAATCGGCCTATCCTACTTAAAACTCAATTTGTCGTACCGAAACTGGCACTTACTACATGACACGCACATGTCTCGCTTACATTGATTTATACTACTTGACACTCATGTTGCCTGACTATAAATTACTTGCACCACTTACAAATGATAAATATCTCATTTTTCTCTGATTAAACTATTTCCATAGTAATATGTAACAGTAGAGACATGTGTCACCAGATACATATGTCTTCGTTGACACTCAGAAACATTCTTCTTCCCTAACCTGTTTTTTTGTTCGAGCATAATGGGATTTTCATACCCGTGTAATACACGTACGTAGATGGAAGCCAGGCCAAGAAAATATAGATAGAAGTGAGCCAAAGTGTTGGAACAAACGGGTCGAAATCCTTATATCTTGTGGTCTTCACCACCACGAATTTCCTCCCCTCTTTTTTTCCTTGTGGCTTTTAGTAGAAGCGCTTCTGTGTCGACGAACTAATCGCGTGACCTAAGAGCAAAGGGCTGATTGAAGAGAGCAACCAAGAGAGAGAAAGATGAGGCGAGAAAGAGGGTTGATGGAGGGAGAAGAACGAACTTGACTGATCCGGCTTCATTTCACATCGAGACGCACTTTGTGTAAAAGTAGATAAGATATTCCACCCTGAAGAGGAGAAACTTTCCATGGTTCTGCCGACGGCTGCAACCGCTCTCGATCCGATGTGGAAAACTCGTTGCTGCCTTGACGAAAAGTCAAGAGAAGTGAGATCAGAGGTTAAGTGACTTCTTATGTTTCACGACCTCGAGGCAATATCTTTATTCGTCTCGATTCGATCTTATTGCTAAGGGGCCGACTATAAAATACGTTATCAATTTGTGAGGAAGGGGGGGGGGGGGTCGCTCGGAAAACTTCGTTTGATAACAGGGAGAGGGGGGTCTGTGGAAGTAACGTTACTAACTTAGATAGGATTTAGTGCATTTCATAAATTATATAATTGATAATTCATAATAAATGTTAAGAAAGTTCATAAATTTTGCAGAAGATGTTTTTGCAATGCCTGATTTTTGAATTAGGCTTTCTATTTTGTTATAAAAAAACAAATATTACGAGAGAAGTGGCAATTTTTTCTGTTCGACGTCCCTGGTGCTCGTCATCAACAGGAAAATTGTTGAAATCGTCTAAGTTCCACACATTAACATTAGTTGAAGATGTTCTAATTTCATATAATAAAAAGAAATGTTATAGACAAATTATTTTCGGAAAGAATGTTCTCTACGATTATCCATGATTTTACATTTTTTTAGCTTAAATTCATAATTCTTCCATTAATCTTATGATTTTTCAAACAAATTTAATAAACGTCGCCGTCCACCCGAAATCATCTGTTTAGTCAAATTTACTCTGATAATTTCACCTTACTGACCATGAACCCCATCTAGGTCATCCTTGTTGCGACTTCCAGGTGAGGACTCACGGCGGCCAGATCCAAACTCGCCTTCTCCTTGGATAGGGACATTTAATTCCCCACCATAAGAAGTAGTCCAGCTCACTCTTCTCATAGAGGAGGTGTGCAGGCCAAATAATTTCTGTCTTCCTGAGAATTCCTTCTCAGAAAATTCAATATTTTAATTTGTTTAACGAACGATTCGAGATACTATAAAATAGTAAGAGGGTTTTTTTTAGTAAGATTTTGAAATGAATGATCTTTTTTCTCAGCATTTTATCGAATCTGTCATTTGTAAGGACAATGCAGAAGTCAAATTTTTCGGAAAAATTCTCTTGACCAGAAAAATATTTCAGCTCCCATTTTGTTCATTTTGAACGTTTTGGTGATATTGCAGCGAATCTCGAACGAGTACAATTAGTCACAGAAGAATGAAGGAAGGAAGTCTATATAGCTCAAATAAATCAAAAGTTATAACTGTTTGAAAAAATCTATTAAAAAAAATAAAGTCAAAATTTAAGGTACTCATAACTTCTCGAAAATGATACTTTTCTCAAAATGGTGAAACACGAAAAATGGCGAATTATTCTGTGACTCAAAGTTGTAGTACCTGCATAATTTTAAATGGATTTGGTCATTAGCGAGAAATATTTCCTGACATTTTCACATCAAATATAATGATTCCAGTATTTATTTCAAATCTGACATAAATAAAAGAAAATATTAGTAATCAGTCAAAATAATTTTTATCAGTATTATTAACATTTATCAATTAGGCATTGCTTTGAATTAATAGCATCTTTTTTGGAACAAAGCTGACAGAAATTTAAAAACAAACACTATTTCATCAAACGAATATTTCCTACCTAGATTCCATAAATAAATGAATCATTATTTGTTTGATTTTTATATTTTTAATCAAATTTTCTACAAAATGAATATAAATATAGCTATCTTATCTTTGATACAAGTTACTACCAATTTTTCTCCTTCAAAACATAATTTTCGCTTAATGAAAAATGAAAAATTCGTTTGCATCAAGGACAATACAGTCTAATAATCATTTTTCTCGCATTTTTTCAACTAATTTACCTCTTAGGTAGATATAAGAAGAGCGCGATAATTATCTCATTAATACATAGAAAATAATCATAGCACGTGTTATATTATACATCATAAGACCTTGATTTGCATTAAAATTGGTTTCATTCCATTTATCATCACGGTTATATACATTTTAATGATTGTCACGACTTTTCTGAATGAATTTGAATGTTCCTGATGCAATATAAAAAATTCTATGGTTAAAATATGAACTACAACATTTAAAAAAAAATAATTTTCTTTGGTTAGTTGAACTAATTCCAACAACATAGTTGAATTTATAAATATTTTTATAAATAAGATAAAATGTATATTTTTATAAATAAGATTAAATGTTCAACAAGATAGGTAAATGTTCAACCAAACAGATGAATTTTCTATGAAAAAAATGAATTTTCAAAGAAAGAGTTCAAACTTCAACCATGTAGTTGAATTTTCAACTAAAAAAAAAATTTCAAAATGAAGTTTCAATTTCCAACTTAAGATACAAATCTTCAACTAAAATGATCGATCGGCAACAAAAAAAGTAATCTTTAACAAAGAAATTCAACTTGCAACCTAGTATTTGAATTTTTAACCAAAAACACGAATTTTCAACAAAATATTTCATTTATGAACTGAAACAGATCATCAATCAACAAGTGAGGTGCATTTTCAACAACAAAAAAAGAAATTTTGTACCAAAAGAGATCAATTTACCTCAAAATAGTTGAATTTTCAATCAAGAAAAATTCTTCAGTCAAGAAAGATGAAAATGTTGAAAAAATATTCTGATTTTCAAGCCAAAAAGGTGAATTTTCCACGAAAGTCGAATTTTTGACCCGAAAGTATGAATAAAATTAATTTCATTGAGTTGGATTTTCAACTTCAAAGATGAAATTTCCCCAAAAAAGATGAATTTTCCGCTGAAGTGATGAATTTTCAACAAAAATTGTTAAATTTTCAGTTTGAAAAATGAATTAAAAAACAAAGAAATTTGAGCAAAAAAGTTGAATTTTCGATCAATAAAAAATAATCTTGAACAAAGGAGTTTAACTTTCAAGCCTGCAGTGAAATTTTGAATCTTAAAAAAAAATAGAATAATTTTCAACAAAAGGGATGAATATTCCTCTAAAATCATGAATCGTTAAGAAAAGATTAATTTTTAACTCAGGAGTTCAACTTCTAATGAAACAGTTGAATTTTCAACCAAAAAAGAAAATTTGCAACAAAATAGTTGAATTGTGAACCAAAACAGATTTACTTTCACCAACAAGTTGCATTCTGATCCAAAAAAAAGATGAAATTTCTATCAAAATAGACCAATAGGACGAATTTTAAATAAGAGAACTGTATCCTCAAACCAAAATATAAAACGATTACGAACAAAACCGTTTAATTTTAAGCCAAAAATACTGACTTTCTAACAAAATTATTTTAAATTCTATCAAAAGAAAGAATTTTTAAGTCAAATTATAAATCTTCAGCTGGATTAGTTTAATTTTCGGTGACAAATTTCTTTTCCAATTAATTAAAACGAATATTAAACCAGAAAAATTAATTTTTTTCGTTCGAAACGTGTTTGTGGGGCATTATTTCTCAACTGCCCCAACTTCAAAAGTCATATTCTTCGATCTTCATCAATAAACCTAATTTTGCATTATCCGGGCATTTGTTGATGAAACAATTGCTTTTTTTCTGAATAATATTATTTTCGATCAAGAAACTAATAATAATAATTTCATTAACACTCTTACTTTTTTGTTAAATTCTATGATGTTTTAAACAAATTTGACAAACATATGTATTATCCGGGTGTTTGTCGACGAAAAAGTTTTTTTTTTTCAATTTAAGTTTTTTTAATTTAAGTTTCTAAGAATTTTTCCTGAGACAGATGCCCCAAAAATGCATTTTTTCACAAATGCCTGGATTAATGAATTTGTTTATTATATTTATTTATAATATAAACAATTATAATCTGATGAGATTTTTTTTCAATATAATATTGTTTCCATTCCTTACAATATAACTTCAAAAAAACTAAGTTATGGATAATCGTAGAAAACATTCTTTCAACAAAGAATTTTTTTACAAAATTTTTTTTTATCATATAATATTCGAATATCTTCAGCTAATGTTACTCTGGGGAACTTGGCGATTTCAACAATTTTCCTGTTATTGACGAACACCAGGAACGTGGAACTACTTCATTAAAATTTAATTTTTTTGTTAAAGTTTCATCTCGTTGGTTAAAAATCGAACCGTTTCGTTGAAAATTCTTTTTTCTGGTTCCAAATTAATTTTTATAACTTAGAATCTGATTATTCCATTTTTAGTTGAGAATAGCACTTTTCCAGATGAAAATTAGTGAATTTTCAACTCTTTGGTTGAAAGTTCATGTCTCTTATTGAAAATTCCTCTTTTTTAGGGAAAAAAATATTACTTCCGGTTAAAAAATCATATTTCAGGTGAAAAATTCAACAGTTGAATGCAAAATAATTTTTTCAAGTTGAAAAAAGAACGATTTGGTTTAGAATTCATCTTTCTTGATTGAAAATGAACTTTATTGTTGAAAATTCATCTTCGCTGGTTTAAGGAACAAATTATTTTCTACCCAATTCGACTTTTTGGTTATAAAGTTAATCTTCTTCGTTAAAGATTCACCTTTTTGGTCGAGGATTCAAGAATTTGGTTGAGAATTAGCCTTTTGGTAGAAAATTCATCTTCTTCTGTGACAATGCAGCCTTTCAGGTCAAAAATTCAACTATTTGGTTAAATATTTATCCACCTTGTTAAAGTATCCTTTTTTGGTGGAAAATTCTACTAAATGTCAAAAATTTGTCCTTTGGACTGAAATTCATATTTTAAGTTCGAAAAGTCGTCTTTCTTGGTTGGAGGTAAAAGTCTTTGTTGCAAATTCAATTGCTCTGGTTTCAAACTCAACTTCATAAAAAAATTTTATTTCAGGTTCGAAATTCAACTATTTAAATGAAAATACATATGTTTTTCCTTGAATTTTCATTTCCTTTGTTAAAAAATTCGACCACATGGTTAAGAATGCATCTTTGTAGGTCGAAAATTGATCTATTTTGTTGAAGTTTTCTTTTTTGGTCCAAAATTCAACATTTTGGCAAAAGATTTGTCCTTCTAAATACAAAATTCATCTTTAAAAGTTGTACATTTAACTATTTTATCTGATTCAACTACTTTCTTGAAAAATAAACCGATTTGACAAAAATCCATCCTTTTTAGACAAAATTTCAATTGTTTTCTGCTGAAAATTCAAAAAGACAAATTTTGAACCAAATGGTGAAATTTTCAAACAAGAAAGAATACACTTCGATCACGCATAGTTGCATTTCCACCAAACAGTACAATCTTAGAATGAAAAAAAAATCCTTAAAAGACAGTTGAAGTTCAGATCAGAAAGAAGAAATTTCAATACAACACTGGTTAATTTTCAATTCAGAATGATGAATTTCCAATAAAGCAGTTGAATTTTTGAACGGCAAGGATAACTCTTTTAGAAAACAAATGAATTTTAAATAACAAAAATGAATTTCCACTTGAAAAGTTGCCTTTAGCATCAATTGGTTAAACTTTTTTTTTAAATTTATTTTCTCCTCTAAACAATAATTTTTCAACTGAAAATTCAATTATTTAATTTTTGATTGTAATTTGAATTTTTTTAGTTGAAAATAAATAAATTCGAACTATTTTGTTGGAAATTCATCTTGAAAAGTTGCATTTAGCATCAATTAGTTAAACTTTTTGAAACAATTATTTTTTTCTCTCAACATTAATTTTTCAACTGAAAATTCAATCATTCAATTTTTGATCGAAATTTTCACTTTTTTAGTTGAAAATGAATAAATTCTAACCATTTTGTTGGAAGTTCATGTATTCTATTGAAAATTCGTATTTCTAAGTAGAAAATTAATATTTTCCATCAAAAAAACATTTTTTTCTGTAGAAAATTCATACTTTTTGATTAAAGACAAACTTTCTTGTTGTAAATTTATCTTTGACGGTTTGCCAGGTCTCCACATTTTTACCAAATTCGATTTTTCAACCAAAAAACTATTTTGTTGATAATTAGTCATTGTGGGTAGAATATTAATCTTCTTTTTTGGAAATTCATCCATTTGTTTAAGGGTTCATGCATTTTGCCTAAAATAAGCCTTTTGAAAGAAAATTATTCTTCTCTGAAAATTCATCGCTAAAATCGGAAAAATTCAACTGAATGTTGAAAATTATACCTTTTGGATTGAAAATTCGTCTTGCATGGTATTCAACTATGCATGTTTAAAATTCAACTTTATTTAATAAATTCTTGTTTAGATTTAAAATTCTAATATTTAGGTGAAATGCAACTGTGTTTAATTGAATTTTCATCGTTTTTGTTTTAAAATTAAACCACTTGGCCAGGAATTCAAAATTTTTGCAAAAGATTTTCCTGCTTTACTTATATTTCATCTTAGCAATTCGAAAATGCAGCCAATTGGTTAAATTCAAGAATTTTGTTGCGAATTTAAACTTTTCTTCAATTCACCTTTTTCAATCGGAATTTCAACTCTTTTTGTTGAAAGTTCAATTATCTAGTTGAAAATTAAACTCTTTTCTTAAAGCCAGCTTTTCGGTTTGTACAAAGAAAAAGAAAAAACGTCATCAAAAAAACATTTATAAATAAATGTAAAAATAAACTTTGTACTCTTCACATGGAGCAGGAAGAGGCTAAAACAGAAGCAGGAAATTTGTTACGTAATTTAAGGTTGGTCCCTAAGATGTTGATGTGACCTGTACAAGAGCCAAAAATAAAGTCGATTTGCAGAGAGTGCAAGAAGCATACATCATTCGTATCTGGAATTTTATCGGAAATACTGGTTCCTGCCAAGGTTTGAGTTGCTCTGCGCTATCGTGACGTGGAATGGAAATCCCAATGGAATTCGAGAGGGCTGAGCTGCAATAGTCGTACCTTAACGAATCCATTTTTTAGAACCTTGCAAGTTTTATGCCTTCCTCAGTCGTCCTGAACATGAAACCCACACGTCAGCGATTTTATCACGAATTTTTTTCTTCTCATGATATTATTATCATTCATTCGAAAATAATTTGAAACTTGAAAAAAGGAAACAGAACATTTTTCAGGAGGAGGTGCAAAAAAGTAGACTCAAAAATCGATATCGGGACTGTTCGAAAACTAGGTTGAACTTCCAGAGGGGAGAATAAAAGACTAATTTAAAATTGATGATACTATTTTATCTGTTACAGATTACTTAAATTGACTTATACTACTTAATACTTAAAATGTCGTACATGTACTGACTTTTACTACTTGACACGCATATACCTAGCCTTCAATAATAATTCATACTACTTAATATCCCTCATAACTAATACCTATTGACTTATACTACTTAATACTTACGATGTCGTACATGTACTGACTTTTACTACTTGACACGCATATAGCTAGCCTTCAATAATAATTTATACTACTTAATATCCCTCATATCTAATATATATTGACTTATACTACTTAATACTTCAGATGTCGTACATGTACTGACTTTTACTACTTGACACGCATATAACTAGCCTTCAATAATAATTTATACTACTTAATATCCTTCATGACTAATATATATTGACTTATACTACTTAACACAGCTTTCGGTTTACCTGTAACTATTCGCTCTACTGAGGAATCCTTGTAGATTAATCAAAATTACTTATACTATTTCACACTTCTTAAGGCTGACTTAAAATTATTTATACTACTTGAAATCTATTGTGGCTAACTTAAAATTGATTTTCCTATATAAGAAAACTCGTAACTTTATGTAGGAAGTTTTCGTGTTAGCTTAGTCACTACTTAGGGTGACCTCTATATTAAAATTAAAACAACAGAAGTAAAATAGTAGATTTCTCATTTTATCGATCGCCGATAATTATTCCGATTTATTTATTTTTACTATTACTTCAAATGTAAGTTGTCATTAAAGATATTATATCTTTCGTTGGTAAAGTAATGAAAATTATAGTTTATAGATTCTTATTTTGTAAGAAAAGCTTATTTATATTTAAAATACCCTTATTAGAATCAAATAATTTTTCAAGTGTCTGATTTTGTGAAATGAGTATCTGAATTTAGTTTTGTAAAATAATTTAAATATTTTTTCTTAAATTAGTATAAAAAAGAAGTTCAAATTTTTAGAAATGATAGTACAAATTGAAACAAAAATTTTAAGTGAAAATTAATTGAATGTTCCAATGAAAGTAATAGTCTAATGCTTTTTATTTTTTAAACTGATTGTTTAATTATTATCTAATTGATTCTTTTCACAATATTAAATTACACAAAGCTTGAATTTTAATTAGTTTCAATTGAGTACATAAACTGATTATTTGCTTTGAGTTAATGTGATTAAATACTGGTTATAATTTGTACAATGACAGTTTATTAACACTTAAAAAACCTCTATTCTAATTACATAATTTCTGTCAATATTTGTGATGTTGTGAAACAATTATTTGAATTTACTTTTTAATGCCTGAATGAAAATTACAGTTGAATGCTTTTTATGTTTTCAACAGATTAATTAATCATTGGTTTTTTGAGTTTTTTTCAATAATTAATAACATAGAGATTGGATTTTAATTTGTTTAAATAAAGATCATAAATTGATTACTTAATTGAAGGCCATGTAATTAATTATTCACTATGATTTTTATAATAGAAGATTATTTATGTTTAAAATACCTCTATTCAAATTGCATAATTTTTGTCAATTTTTTGATGTTGTGAAATGAGTATCTGAATTCCGCTTTCAATATCATATGTACGTATTTTTGACTTTTCTATGGAATTAGTTTACATGGTTATTATTAATTCAAATTCCCAGAAAAATATCAAGTCAAAATTATACGAATGTCTTTATTTAAAAAACTGTGTATTCCTTTTCATGTTGTCATGATATGTAAGTAGGTTCTCAGTTTTTATGGAATTAGATAAAAAGATTATAAACAATTGAAATTTTCAGAAAAATGTGAGATGAAAATTATTTTGATGTTTCAATGCAAAATTATAATTTTGCCGTGAAAGTACCCGCAAATGTCATTGTACAAAAATTATGTTTTTCAACAATATTAAATTAATAAAATAAATTGACAGAACCTAATATAAAAATTCAGATATTTTTGGTTGAAAGTTAATTACTCTTGTTAATTGAAATTTTTATTATTATATTTCTGGTTCACAATCAATCTTGTTTGGTTACAAATTTCATTATTTGCTTAAAGATTTAACTATTTCGTTAAATGTTCGTTTCTTTATTTGCAATTTAATATTTCTAACTTTCGATTTAATCAATCTATTTTTGGCTAGAAATTAATAGTTTTTAATTAAAAATTAAAATATTGAATTTTTCATTGAAAAATCGTATTTTTTGGTTGGAAATTAAACTACTTGGTTGAAAGCTGAACTGCTTTCTTGAAAATTGATCATTTTGATTCAATATTTTTTAACATTCATTTATTGGTTTGAGATCAAACTTATTTGTTACAAATTATTTTTTTTGTTGAGAATAAATTTTTTCAACTAAAAATTCAATTATTCTATCATTGGTTACAAATTGATCTCTCTTTTAAATTCAACATTTCGGTTGAAAATCTATTTATTTTGTTAAAAACTCGTCTTTTTACAGAAAATTAATCTTCTTCATTGAAAATTCCACTTCTTGATTGAAGATTGAAATATATTGTTTAAAATGTATTTCATCATTTGAAAAACGATCTTTTCAGTTTAACATTTGTTGCTTTTCTTGTTGGAATGTTAGAAATCAAATTTTCAACTGAAGATTGAGCTATTTCGTTATTGTTTGAACATTTTTTTTAGTTAAAAATTGAAAAAGTTGGTTAAAAATGTATATATTTTGTTGTCAATTTATTTCGTTGGGAAGGATTCATCATTGAATAAATTGATTTGAACACTTGTTTGAAATACATTTTTTAAAATGATTTTAATCAGTTAAAGGTCCATCTCTTTGTTTGTAAATTAAACAATTTTGTTAAAAATTAATCATTTTTACTTCAAGATTCCTATTTAGTAGGTTGAAAATCAAAAATGTTGTTGAAAATCAAATTTGAAATCCTATTTAACGCCCAATACTCCACTTAATGTATAGAATTCCTCAAAATAAAAACAAGAATCCAACGGCTAACTTTTGACAACCACCATAAACTGCTCCTATTGTAATTTACAAAGATAAAACTGTTTCGCAAAAAAAAAATTCTTTCTTTGGAAAAAAGTAAAAATAAAACAAGAGGAGCAAGAAGATTTGGTTGGTTGCCTCCTTATTTTTCTTTCTTCTTTTTTATTTTTGCCCGAAGAAAGAAAATCTTTTTTTTTCTCAATTTTTTCTTCTTGAATAAGAAGGCAACCAACCAAATCTTTTTTATTTTCTTATTTTTCTTTCTGTCCAGAGAAAGAAAAAACTAAGAAAACCTTCTCGGAAAAAAATATTTCTTTCGACAAAAATAAAGATAAAAAATAGAAGGAAGAAGATTTGGTAAGTTGCTTTCTTATTTAAGAAAAAAAAAATTCTCTTCCTTCGGACAAAAATAAAATAGAAGAAAGAAGAATAAGAAGGCAAACAACCAAATCTTCCTTTTCTTCTCTTATTTCTTCTGTATTTTTTTATTTTTATGAACAAAATAAAAAAAAGGGAAGGAAGAAGATTTGGTTGGTTGCCTTCTTACTCTTACTTCCTCTTTTATTTTTGTCCGAAGGAAGATTTTTTTTGTGTGAAAAAGGTGATTTTAGTTACAATAGGAACATAAATGTTAAAGTCGAAAATCGATAGATCGATTCGTTTCGACCTCTAACATCATTCTGAGATTGGATTAATGTTTTAGAGCCTCAAATGAATTTCATGAAAGTCATATAGCATAGAGGTGCACTCTACTCAATAGGATCCCATTTCTTTTATACAGCCAATATTGCTCTCCATTTTCACGAGTGTCGACATCTTTTACAAAGCCAGCGAACAGCGGAAATGATCAGACGGCAAATTGAATTGACTAACTGAGCTTATTCTGCCAATACCATTTTCTGCTATCGTATGTAAATTTCACACGTTCCTTTATTGATAGGAAATTTGGTGCAATAGCAAATTTCTCTTTCATAAATGTGTGTGCACTTTCTCAATATAGATATTGCAATATTCTTACTCATTCTGAAAATAAACGATCTGCTCTTTTTAATTCCGAACCGATTCTCCACACCCGAAATGTTATTGAACAATCCAAAGTTACGAGGATCACAAAAATGATAATGTTTGTTCTTGTTAAAAAAATTTTGCAAATTAATTACAGGTAGGGTGATTTTGTTGGCTTTTTTTAATTCAACTTGGCAACTCTACAAATCATTTTTTTGTGGAATAAATGACCTCTGATTTGTTTCAGAATTAAGAAAATATATTTAGAGGTCGCTCAAGGGCATTTGAGGCAAAACTGGCTATTCTTAATTGAACTGACACTATTTATTGATCATTCATTTCTGATGCGCATGCATTTTTTTCTTTGAAATTCAATATCGCACTTAGATTTTTTTCGGACTGTTACAATGGCATTCAAAGGTGCCTCAAGGTCATCCACTTATCAAAATGTTGATTTAATTAAATTTCCTGCAATTATTTTTTGAGCAACAGTGTCAATTTATTCATCACGGCAAAAAAAAATATTCAAAAGGTTCAATGACTGCGTCTAAAATTACTTTGAGGTCATTCAAGGTCATTTGACG
>CAKNXH010000449.1:236751-273316 GCA_932178445.1 Andricus quercusramuli
TTGCACTTAGATTTTTTTCAGACTTTTACAATGGCATTCAAAGGTGCTTCAAGGTCATTCACTCATCAAAATGTTGATTTAATTGAATTTCCTGCAATTATTTTTTGAGCAACAGTGTCAATTTATTCATTACGGCAAAAAAAAAATATTCAAAAGGTTCAATGACTGCGTCTAAAATTACTTTGAGGTCAGTCAAGGTCATTTGACGAAAACTGGCTATTCTCAAGCTGACGCAATTAATTCATTATTTATTTCTGGCGCGAATGAATTTCGTTCTTTACAATTCAATATTGCACTTAGATTTTTTTCAGACTTTTACAATGACATTCAAAAGTGGCTCAAGGTCACTTTCTCTAAAAATTTTTGATTCAAATAAATTTTCTCTAGTTCTTTTTCAAGAAATATTAACAATTTATCAATTTCGAAAAAAAAATTATTCGAAAGGTACAGTGACTGCGTATCATATTGCTTTAAGGTCATTAAAGGTCATTCTACAAAAAATGGTCATTCAAAATTTTGTTCTTCTCCATGGAAGTTTTTTTTTTTAATTTTGCTTTATATGAGAAATCTAAATCGTTAAAAACAGTAGAGTATCGTAGATTTATTAACACATGATGGAGTTTTTTTTTTAAATTGTAATGACGAAGAATTAATTATAATAAGTGACTTAGAAGGGATAATGATTTACTTCTTAGAAGAAAAAAGAAGAAAACTTTTTTGGTGATAAACTACTATATGCAAGCGTGAGCACTGTTTTTTCATTATCACAATTTACAAAATGCTCATTTTTTTGCGAAATGACCTTGAATGTCCTTCAAGCAATATGACAAACATTCATCGAATAACTTGACTAATTTTTTTTGCCGACATGAATAAATTGACAGTGCTTCTATACAGAAAAAAAATTGGGAAAAATTTCATTGTATCAACATTTTATCAAGAAAATGACCTTGAGCGACCTTTAAAGGTCATTGTAAAAATCTGAAAAAAAATCTGAGTGCAATATTGACCTGTAAAGAACAAGATATGCGAAATTTGTAGAAAATAATCAAAATGAGATGAGAAAGAAGATAAGGAGGCCAAAATTGTGCACCTGAGAAAAGATCTACAAATAAATTCGTTCTCAATTACTTCTTGATATGACGCGCAGTATTTGTTTTAATTATGAAACATAACCAAAAAAAAAAGAACAAAATTAAATTTTCGGAAAAATTAAGCAAGATGTGGAAAAAAATTAATAGAAAAAAGTTTTTCACCCTAAGATGATTTATAAATCAGTTTTCGAAATGACGTGCTGTTTTTGTTTTATTCATAAAAAAGAATATTAAAAATAAAAAATAAAGTTTCTTGTACAAAAGATACAAGCTACAAACTCTTTTCTTTGAAAATTAATTTTTCTTATTGCAGCTTCATTATTCTAATTGAATTTAACTATTTTCGTTGAAAGTTAATTTTTTGTTGTTGTTAAAATATCAACTTTTATGCTGTCTGTCAGAAATTCTTTTTTTTGTGAAAATTGTTTTGTTTCTGTTGAAAATTAATTTTTTTAAGTAAAAAATCAACTGTTCTATTTTGGTTGTTAATTGATCTTTTTTGGATATAAATTAAACTATGTGGTTGGAAATGTATCTTTTTTAGTTGAAAATTCAAGTATTTGATTACAAAATCATGTTCATTCTTGGTTCGTGATTTATCGTTAATAAATTGAAAATTCAACTATTTGCTATAAAATTCACGTATTTTGTTGAAAATTCATGTTCTTCGTTAGAAAAATAATCTCGTTGGTTGAAAATTTTTTCTTCCTAGTTGAGGATTTAACTATATTATTTAAATGTTTTTTCATTCAATACAGTTGTTTGATTTTTTTTTTAATTGATTTTTTCAACTGGGAATTTTACGATTCCATGTTCGGTTCAAAAAATATATTTTCAAATTGAAAATTCAACTATTCCATCTAGTCTGAGAAAACATTAAAAATTCATGTTATTCTCTGATAATATAACAGATTCCTTGGAAATTTTGATATGTACCACCTTGCAAAAAGATGCTTGCATTTTCCGAAAAAAGTTTCTTCCTTCGATTTCTCTAGTATCTTAATGGGAAAGCACTCGACCGGCAATCGGAAGTTCTGAGGTTCGATTCCCAGCGGAGCGAAAGGAGAAGATCTTTTTTCAGAAATAAAATCGATTTAATATTATTCAAACCTTTTAGTTAATTCCAGAATCCTCATCTGTGACGTTTTTTACAACGTCATTTATTTTCGAGTCCAAAACGTATCGGATTCACACCTACAGTGAGAACAAGACCCTGAATATTTAACCTGATCGATAATTTACTGAACTGTCTCTGCACTCCACTGAAAAGCAGACTCTTCTATATGGCCAATGTTGGTCGATAGACCTACCCTCGTGATAGCGAAAATGTAATTTCCTGTTTTTCAATTAACTTTCACGATAGGCGAATGTTTCAATTTGTACACTTTTCCTGCAGCTCCTAGGCATCCGTGGAATCGAATCTACAAGAAATGTGACTATAACTCTAAATATTCATATAAAACGTACAGTAGATGTGAGGATTAATTCGAGTATTACTTTTATTTCTTTCCTGGTGGAGAAATTTTTACAAAACAGTAGGTAGGGGATTGTGGGGAGTTGTGGGCCACTCTTTGTTTTCAAGACAGAACTTCTCTGAACATTGATAAATTGTCAATGTATGAACTGGTATTTGTAGTAAACTTCTCAATACATGAACTCGAGACAGCAATTATTGAAATTCGTTAATGCGCGAGAAATATTTAGGATGACGTAAATCTAATAAAAATCGATATTTGTAATTTTGTTGGGGAGTTGTGGGCCATGACAAAAAATAAAAGAAAATGGCATATTCCAGTAGTTTATGTTTATTAAAGTTGCAGTAAATGAAAATGAATGATTTTAAAAAGATTAAAAAAAATTATTCTAATTCTGGAACATTTTTTCAAATGGCCCAAAAATGCTGACGTCCAAGGGTTGCATACGATGCGATCAATGAGGAGGGGGCGAAATCATTGTGATCCTCACTTTCAGAACAAGAGAAAAGAAGTTTCACTTAAAGAATTGAAATACGCATTAAGAACGTTTGGCCCATGACTCCCCACTAATGGTGGACCACAACTCCCCACAGCCGACATTTACGAAATGTCCGAATTGCTATACACACAATGAATGTTTTACCGAAATTGTTTGATTGAATTTAAAGCCAATTGCTCAAGGAATATTTTGCTCTAACTTACTTTTGAAATATGCTGCACAACGGGACTTGGAATATCAACCACTTGAGTTGTACACAAACTTTTATTTTGATTTCTTTAATCAACAATGTCAAAATACTAACTACGCGTGTTGAAACTATGATTCGAGTTCACAAAGTGAGCTCACACGAAGAGAGTTTTTTTTCAGTGGTTAAAGCACTCCCACCACCCACAACATGACGGAGATTAAGGTGGCCCACGACTCCCCACGACCCACAACTCCCCGCCGTCCCCTACAGAAAACTAAAACTATTTTTACAAGAATCCACCAATAAATACAATGAATTACAACTAAACTTACAGGAAAGTACAACTTTTTTTTATTACTGAGACGAATTTTGACAAATGAATTTTGAATTTTGGAAAAAACAAAAAATCTTACTTTTCAATTTTGAAAAAATATATAGCAATCCGGAAGACACTATACATATAACTCAAAATTATACCATTGCAATGTTCTCAATATTTGTCATTCTATATCAAAAAAGAACAACAATGTAGAATGCTTTCGAATTCCAAATTTCTAAAATGGAAGCATTGAAAAAATGCTAATTTAAACGCTCGATAATTTTTGAGTATAAAATGAAAGCTTTTTTTTATTTCAAATTAAAAATTTTCAATCCAAGCCCGTTAAACTGAAAATTTTTTGAATTGAACTTTCATACATTGCACAGTTAAAATATTGGGGGAAAAAATAGAAATTCACGATGTCATTTTCAATGCTCTGAATTGAAGAATAAATCAACTTTATGAGTTTTCAAAATTATTTCATCTTAAGCAATTTTGAGCCAGAAAAATTAATTTGTACATAAAGATTTGTTTTAAAAACTTCTTGAATTTTCTCTAAAAAATCTGTTTTGAAAGAATCATTTAAAAATTGTCCAGGAATGGAATAATAATGTTATTATATTTGAACTCAACTTTTTCCTATAATCTTTGGAACATCCTGCAAAATTGAAAAAATGCAAATCATCCAAATTTTTTTTCCAAATTTCAAAAATCTTATTGAATACTCTTTTAAATTTTATTTCCCAATCAGAAAATTATTGTTAGTTTTCTAGGAATTTAAATACAAATTTTTTTGTTTTTATTTAAAACATTTCAACATGCTTAAAAAGCTTATAAATGTTGTGTTTGCCATCTTCAGAAATCTCGAATTGTGTTTTAAATGTTTTGAAATCTTTTCACATTCTAAATTATTTTGTAATGTTTTCAAAACTTCAAAATATGTTTTGAACTCACTCGATTACTTCCCAAATTATTCACTGTTCAATTACCAGTTATCATTCAAAAAATTTTAAATATTCTCTCAAAATTAGTTTTTCAAAATAAAAAATCATTTTGAATTCTCCCAGCAAATTGAAAAAAATTTTTTCATTCTCTAAAACCTTGCAAGATCCTCAAAAACTTCAAAAATTAATTTCGAATCCTTCAAAAATCTAAATTTATTTTTTTATTATTTTTCTTTCTCTCTTTCAGTTTTAAATTAGGTTTGAATCTTCTCAAAACTTGTAAATATCTCTTGAACTCAAATTTTCCCCAAATTAATAATTGTTCAATTGTCATTTATGGATCAAAATGCAATCATTCGACTTAGATATTGAAAATGTATATTTATTTTTATATTTTTAAAATATTTTATAATTATATTTTTTTTCTCTGAAGTTGACTTCAAAATTTTCTACGAATTTTCCTCAGAACGTTGTTATTTTAAAATTTCTAAACGGTAAATGTGGAAAAAATAATTAAAGAAAACGAACTACTACTAACCAGTACAACTCACGAGGACATTGAAAATTTTCCATCTCTCAAGAAAGTGACTATGTAGAATACTAGGAAACCCCTGGCGAGGAAAAAAATAATTAAGGAAAAAGCTTTTCTAATTTAAAGCTCAACCTTCTGTGAAATTCACAACCCCTTTTACAATTTCTGGTTGGAATTTTATTTTTTTTTTCTGAAAAGTCTAGTTCAGAATTTATGTTTTTATTGAAAATACAAATATTTAGTTGGAAAGTGTCCTTTTTCGAAAATTCTTATACTTTCTGGAAATTCATTTCCTTGGGTAGAAAATCATTCTTCTTATGTAAAATGAAAATTCAATTATGCCAGTTAAATTTTCAATTCACCTTTTTAACAAATAATCTTTTTTAGTTTAAAATTGAATTATTCAGTTAAAAATACATCGTTTTTGTAGAAAATTATTCATCTTGGCTAAAAATTCATTTTTTTGATCCAAAAGTATAGTAGTTGAAATATCAACTCCTATATTTCTTGTATGGTTTTTTTTTTTTTTGAAAATTATTATTTTTTCATTGAAAATGAAACTATTCAACTTTTACCCGTAAATTGATCTTCTTTTGCGAAAAATTCAACTATTTGGTTCAAAATTAATCTTCTAACTTCAAAATTGGAATATTTGGTTCAAAATTCACGCAGTTTGTTAAGAATTCAGATTTTCTTTAAGGATTCATCATTTTAATTGAAAATGCATGTATTTTTCAAAAAAATTCAAGTATTTGGTAAAAAAATTGAGCAAAAAGCTCTTCTAATTTTAGGCTCATCCTTCTGTAAAATTCACAGTTCCTTTTCCTAATTTTGGTCAAAATTTTATTCTTTTGGTCTGAAAAGTCCACTAGTAAATTTTCGGTTAGGATTTCATCTCGCTTGGTTAAAAATTCTATTATTTGGTTGAAAATTTAATTATTTTGTTGAAAGTGCAACTACTTTGTTAAGAAGTCCGCTTTTATCGAAAATTCTATTTAGCTGTTGGAGAATTGAACCGATTTGTAAAAATGCATTATTTTTTGGTTTAAAATGGAAATATTCTATTTTTGATTAAAAATTATACTTTTTTATTGGAAACTTATTTATTTTCTAAGGGTGTAACGACCATAACGATATCAAGTTGTGAAATCTAATGATCAGTTTTTAAACTTAAAGAAAATTTAATTCTTCAATTTAATTTTGATTTTTTAATTTTTAATTTTAACCTTGCAATAATTTTAACACAGAATCTTCTGTAAATAAAATAAAACAATATTTCAGATAGAAATTTAAATTTTTTTAATTAATTTATTTTCAATAAAAGAAATTACTTTCCTACTATAAAAGACGATTTTTAAACAAAATACTTGAATTTTCAACAATATAACTAAATTTTCAACAGAATTATTGAATTTTGAACATGAAAAGATGAATTTTCAACAAGAAAGTATAATAGTTGATATCTCAAACAAAAAAGATTAAACACCATTTTAAAAAATGAATTCCAAAACCATAGAGACAAATTTTCAACAAATAAAGATTTTTCAGTCATGGAAAAAAAAGTTCACCTGAATCGTTGAACCTTCGAATCAAAAGAAGAATTTTCTGTAAAAAAAATCAAATTGTCAACCAGAAAATATATGAATTTTGAGAAAAAAATTAATATTCAACTAAATAGCTCAATTTTCAACCAACGAGATAAACCTTCATAAAAAAAAAAGTTAACAAAACAGTTCAACTTTACTCACGCAGTTGAATTTTCAATTAAAAAACATCAGTCAAATTAATGAGACAAATTTAAAAACAAAATTTAGATTTTGATCCAAAAAGATTTCAGTTTGATTTTTCAAACTGAAAATATGAGTTTTAAACAAGAATTGAATTTTCTACGAAGATACTTAAATGTTTGACCTAAAAAGACGAATTCTCAACGAAAAAGTTGAACTCTTAACTAAAGATGATGACTTTGTAACAAAATTGTTGATTTTTCAAACAAAAATTGTCATTTTATTCAAAAAAAGATGCAATCTCTACTAGAGTAGATGAATTTTCAAAGTAAAAAGACTAATTTTCAAAGAATATTTGAATTTTCATCCAATAAAGATTTCAGTTTGACTTTTCAACATCAAAATACAAGTTTTTAACAAGAAGTAAATTTTTTCAGAAATAGTTCAATTGAGAAAAAACCTCTTAAAATTTCGCCCGAAAGGGTAACTTTTTAGCAACATTGTTGAATCTTCGTAGAAATAATAAAATTAATAACTAGAAAGTTAATCTTCCTGACCAATTTTTAAATTTCCCTGACCAATAATAATTAAAGACCAGAATCTTGAACTTGTAACATTTTTAACAAATAATTTTTTATAAACGGAATGAAATAATTTCAAATACAAATTGAAAAATTTGTAATTTATTCAGCTTAACAGTAATTCAGAGTTACAGAAATTCCCTGACTTTTGCAAGATTTTTTTACTTAAACCTGATTTTTTTCTGACCAATAAAATTCCCTGACTTTTTTTTTTAATTGTTGTTGGCTAGGTAAGTTCTTCACTCAACAGGTTTCTATTGCCATGCCTATTTGGAACATCTTTATTAATTAAACAATTCATCAAATCACATTTAACAATTAACAAACACACCATACCAACTAAAATTTATTCAGATTTTGATTTTTAATTAGGAAGTGAGAAGCATTATCCAGTATGCTCTCAAAGTTTTAGAACGAAATTTACTTTTGATCCTGCGGATAACCATAAGTAAAGCATGATACCTATATTTTGAGGGGAAACTTCAATCTACTTGAATTTTCAATCATAGCTTATTGGATATTCTATGTAGCTTGAAGACCAACATAGGAACTCGTTTTACTATACCAGGATGATGTAGTTTGCATTACCTCAAAGTTGATTACAAAGAATCTACATTGCTAAATTCTGCTAACATTGTATAATTGTATAAAACCAGAATAAGTTCTCATAAAACGATATAATTTAATCTGAGTTTCAATTTAATTGATAATAAAAAGTGAAAAAAATGCACGGTGGACTTTTCAAAAAAGGAAGCGTTGAGATAAATTAAAAGATATGAGCTATACAAATTTATTTCCTTTGTTCGTGAATTACTTGATAGAGCGCCTATGTTCAAAATTTTTTAGGAATTTTACTATGTGCAGAAATTTCAGTGGGCCTGTTCGGGGCCATATCTGGCAAAATTTGGTCCAAATCAGGTATCCCAATTAGGGTCGGATTCGAAATCTAACGCTTAATCTGATCAGGGCCTAACTGGAGTATCTATAAGGAAGGCCTGATCTGGCCCTGACCAGGTCCTTTATAATTTTTGTTTATAAAAATATCATTTAAATTTGATTTATTTCATAAAAAAGTGAAGAATTAATTAAGAATATTAAACTTTATTATTTGAATATTTGAAAACAAGTTTCGTTGATTTTCCAGAGAGTTTAAAAGTATTTGTAAGTTGTCGCATCAACAATCCTTGTAACGTATTGAACAATGAACTTCATATAAATATTTTTAGAAATATTCTGAAACTGAACGTTAGATTCAATTAATTTGTTGAAATTTTTTTTTTTTTTTTTTAATTTGAATATTTATTATTTATATTATTTATTTTTTTCTTGGTAAAAAATTTATCCTTTGTGATTAAAAAATCAACAATTTTGATGAAAATTATTTTTTTCTCGCTCAAAGTTGATTTTTGAGCTTAGTTCTTAACTGAAAATTCACCGATTTCATTTTCAGTTGAAACTTTATCATGTATATTTTATGTGATACAAATTCGACTACTTGGCAGAAAATTCAAGTGTTTTGTTAAAAAGTCGTCTTTTTGGGTAGAAAATTAATCCTGTTTGTTGAAAATTCAACTTACTGTTTGAAAATTCAACGATTTGGTAGAAGATTAATATTTTTTCTTGAAAAGTCGTGTTTCTGGGTAGAAAATTATTCCTGTTTGTTGATTCATGTATTTTGTTAAGAATTCATCTTTTTCTATAGACCTTTAATCTTCTTGGTCGAAAATTCATCATTTTCATTTAAAAACTTAACATTTTTGTTCAAAATTGTTTTTTTTTTTTTTTTTTTTTTTTTTTTTTTTTATTATTGCTCAAAGTTAATTTTTCATCAGAGTTTTCATGTGAAAATTTAGGTATTTCATTTCCAGTTAAAACTTTATCATGTATATTTTATGAGAAGAAAATTCGACTATTTGACAGAAAATTTGTTTATTTTTTTAAAAAGTCGTCTGTTTGGGTAGAAAATTAATCTTGTTTGTTGAAAACTCAACATATTGTTTGAAAAATCAACGATTTGGTAGGAAGTTGATTTTTTTTTGGAAAGTTGTCTTTCTCGATAGAAAATTATTCTTGTTTGTTGAATGTTCTACTTTCTGATGGATAATTCAACTATCTGACTAAAAATTCATATATTTTGTTAAAAAGTCATCCTTGTGGGTATAAAATTATTCTTGTTTGTTGAAGGTTCAATTTTTTGGTTGCTAATTCAACTAGCTTGTTGAAAATTCATCTTTTTCTATTGAAAATCTTTTTTTTTAATTTCCTTATTTTTTTTTAAGTCACTGTTTTCAAAAATATTGGACTTTGTAGATTACAAACTTCACTCTTTTGTTGAAAATTCAGCTTTCATGGAAGAAAAATGTTCTTTTTTGGTTGCAAATTAACTTTTCTATCAAAAATCAACTACTATCTAAAAAATTGGTTTTTCTCCTTCAAAATTCTAATATTTGATTGAACTGTTTTCTTTTTTGTTTGAAAATTCGACCTTTTTGTTGGAAAGTTTTTTTGAACGTGAATCAAAGAAAGAAAAAGTAAGGTTAGAATGCCAAAAAGTTACAGGACCTTTATAGCATAATAAAAAGAAGGGTGGGATCTTTTTGTACAATTGGTCCCAATTATGGATCCCAATTCTGAAACTATTCAACAGTTTCACGCAAAGACGAACAATAAATGATCTTCAAAATGTCGACGCTTTCTTGGAGTTCACTGCCCGGAATCTTAGATAGCTGGATAATTCTAGTAGATAATTCTAGTTTGATATGAACACCTCACCCGGGTCTAAAAACTTTGCGTAAATGATTAAAGATGTGAATTGAGAATTATTTTAAACGATTTATCCACATAACCTTACGGTTTATCTGTTTACTGTTCGCCACTTTTACTGAACTGTCTTCCTTCCGTCCGTTGCCAAAAAATCGAACGGGAGACTAATCGATTATATTCGAGATTAGCGCGGCAAAATTCAAATCTGAATAAGTATAAGCTCCAAACAGATTAAAGAAATACCTTCAATAATTAATACTTACTCAATAATTGTATATTAATTAACACATTTAATGCGTACGTAAACATACATTTTAAGACATTTTGTTCAAATGAATTTGTGCTTTTTTTTTAGTTTTTTCCTGGTTTCTTATATCCTTTGCATATTAGAAGTTGAATTTAACTTATTTCGATTTAGATTAGCGACTGGACGATTGGGGTCACGTCGGGAATCAGGATAGAATTGGGAAATTTCTCCCCTTGTTTTTTTTTTTTTGTCGACAGGGACTAGAAAAAAAAATTGAGGAAAGCGACCAACTGACTGGCAGAACAGACTATTTGGTTCAGAATACCACTATTCTGTTCAAAATGAATCTAAATTGTTCAACTTCCTCTTTCTGGTTAAAGCTTGGACTAGTCTGATACAAATTCATTCTCTCACTTAAAAATTTGAATCGAAATTAATTTTTCTAATAGAAAATTAAACTGTTCTATTTTTGGTTGAAAATTTGTCTTTTCGACTTAAAAATTGATCTTTGTCTGTAAACAATTATTTTTTTCGGTTGGAAAGTCATATTTTTGATTGATGATCCAACTACATCGGTAGAAAATTAAACTAAACAATTATTTATTTGAAGTCTGAACTATTTTTTGGGAAATTTTTTTTTTTTTTTTTAAATAGTGTCTTCTACTGAAAATTTAACCATTCAATTTCCAGTTGCTGATTTATATTTTTTAGTTACAACCGAAAATGCATGTCATCATTGAAAATTAATGTTTTTCTTGTAAAAAATTAATATTCTCCGTTGAATCATTCTTATTTTCAAAATCCAACTTTTTGGGTGATTGTTAAAATACTTGTATGAAAATTTATTCTTTTAGTTAAAAATTCACCGTTTTAATTTTTTTTCTTCTGAAAATCTAGGGTTTTTGTAGAATATTTCTCTTTCTGGCTTGAAACTTCAAGAATTTTGTAGGGAATTAAACTATTGAGTTGAAAGTTAACTTTCTTGTTGGAAATTCATATTTTTGGCTCCAAATTTTTGAAAATTTGTTGAAAATTCATCTATATTGCTTAAATTTTTTTATGTTTGTAGAATGTAAATCTACTTGCACGAAAATTCATCTTCTGATTGAAATTTAAACTATTGAGATAAAAAAAATTAATCTTTTCTGGTTGAAAATGTAACCCTGTGGTGGAAAATTGATCTTCTTTGTTGGAAATTCATGCTTTTTCAGGATTGACCTTCTGTGTTGAAAATTTTAATATTTAGTCAAATTTTTTTTTCTACTTAAAATTAATGTTCCATCTGAAAATATAACTATTGCATTTTTGTTTGAAAACGTATATTTTTTAGTTGGAAATCCAACTATTGGATTCAGAATTCATGTTTATTGATTGGTAAGTAACTTTCTAGTTTAAGATTTGTATTTTTGACACAGTATGCGTAAAATGCATTTTTGCACACCCGTGCGTAAAACGGCTCATTTTTTCGTACACATTTGCACGCTCTACGCACCCATATAAGTGTGTAGAAACGCATTTTCACACACACTGTGTCAAAAAATTTCATATCAAACATGTGCGTACGATTTACCCACTTGTGTTCACGGCGTATGGAAAACCGCATTTTACGCACACGTTGCATAATATACTATTTTCCGTAGAAATATAATCTTCTTTGTTGAAAATGCATATATTCAATTGAAGATTCGAATATTTGGTTTGAAATTAATTTTTTTGTTAAATCCAATTATTTTTTAAGCCTTTATTATTCAATTCAAAATTGAAATATATTTTTTTTAGTTATATTTTTGTGTAGGAAATTTAAGTGATTTGTTGAGTATTCTTCTTTTTGGGCTGAAGAATCTTCTCTGCAACTATTTGTTGAAAAATTATTTTTTGAGAAGAAATTCAATTTCCTGCAAAATAATTCGTCAAGGTAGCTAGAAAATTTAAGTATTCTGTTGAAAATTCAACTAACTTATTGAAAATTCGCTTCTTCTGCTTTGAAGATCAACTCTTTGGCATTGGATGGAACTCAATGGAACTGGTAATTAAAAATTAATTTTTGTTACTGAAAATTTGTCTTTTTGGGTTGAAAATTCATGCCTTTGGTAAAAATTTTCTTTAGTTGAAAATTTACCCATGCCAGGGAAAAAAATAAGGAAAAAGCTCTACTAAAGTATAGGCCAGCCTTTGTGGAATTTACAATTTTCCTATCGACCACCTGTACCCTCTATTCTCTTTTTTAATGAGAAAATAATTTTTAAAACGTTCTGTACATTTATTCTTGGTAGCATTCACCTAAAATGCTTTTCTTGAAAAATAATAACCTCACTGACCTCATTGGAAAGAACTTTCGGGCACACCGCCTTCCAACCTGAAAAGGATTCTTTCCCTTCTACTAAGGAAAAGCACATGATTCAAAGGGAAGGAGCAAGAGTTTGACCAAAGGTCGATCGGGTGAAAAGAACGCGAATGGAGAAGCATTATCCGCAATTTATCTTGTGCGCAGTTAGCTTTGTCTGGTCAGAGCCATAAGCCCTCAAAGGAATACCGTTTCGGCTACTTTAGATCCATATATTGCCTTTCTAATCTTCCACATATTCTACCCTAAATTATTTTTAATATGCCTCCAGAGAAATCCCTTTTCAGTAAAGAAATGCTCCTTCAGAAATTTAACCATCTCCAGTGCTTGTGACAGTAACGCGTTACCTGGTACGTTATCATCATTATTTTTTTCATGAAATGAAGGTTTTTTGTACTAGTTTAAGCAAAAATGGTTATAGCCTCCAGCTCTGGAAAAAATTCCTCACCAGCTCCGCTGGGATTCGAACCCATTTCTACAGATTGCCTCCTACAGACGAACGACGACGTTACGCGCTTTGTAAGAATTTGTATTTGTGATCTTATTGAGAAAATGATACATACAAAACAATTTCGATTTGTGGAAAGAATTTGTGGAAAGAAATTTTGATGAGTTTAACAGTCATCTATCAAAATCCGTGAGGAAATTTCAAAAACGTTAAAACTTAAGGACTCAGCTACGATTGTTTCGAAATATAAAAGTTGAGTTTCACAAAAAAACCTGCACTCACATTTTTGACCAATTTTTTATACCTGAACCTTCTATAAGGAAGACGTTCTGTAAGTTTTATGCGGGCAAAAAAATGTTTGCGTCCAGGAGTATTTTTTTCATACAGAAAAATCTTCATTTTTGTTAAAAATAGCGACAGATACAGAATAAAATTAATCTAATGGTTTGCGCATCTAAGAATCTTTTAAAGAGGTGCTTCTTGCCTCAAAAAGGGAAGGGTGTCAAAAAAATCTTCTTCTCATGTTTTGAAAATTCAAATAAAAAAATGAGAATTTATTAAGTACATAAACATTTTTTTCCAATCAGGTGAAGACATGGGCAAATAAGAAATTAATAAAAACTGGCTTTACGCCATAAGCAGGACTTCGATTATTGTTTAAAATAGTAGGGTGCATTGTTATTGTTGAAATATTTCATTTGAGGAATGAATTTGAGAATAAATAGTTTTGATAGAAAAAAAAAATCAACACAAATTTCTTGTTCTTGTCAATTAGAATATGATTTTAGAGTTTTGAAGACACTTCTGAATGATGAAAAACTTAACAAACAAAAATTTATTGAAACTTCATCTGCTTGGTTACACATCTTGCTTGTTGAAAATTCAATTATTTTGCTGAATATTCTTTTTTTTTGTTGCTGAAATTTTATTTTCCTAACTGTGAGTTTAAATATTCTATTTTTTGTTGAAAATGTATCTTTCTTACTTGAGAAAGTATGAATTTGGTTTAAAATTAGTCTTTCTTTATATAAGATGAATCTTCTGGGTTGAAAGTTCAATACTTAAGTTAGAACTTCACTTCTATATTCCATTTTTTCATGAATATTGACCTATTTTGATACAAAAGTAATCTCATTAGTTGAAACTTCATGTTTTAGGTTAAGAGCACGTTTTCTTTCTCGAATATTTAACAATCAAGCTAAAAATTTATCTTTTTAGTGGAAAATTCTGTTTCTTGCTTAAAAATTTCTGTTTTTTTTCGAAAGTTTGACTTTTGTGTGTAGACTATTGATCTTCTTGGTGACAGCTAAAATTCATTCCCCTGGCTGGAAATTGAGCTATTTAGTATAAGTTATTGCTTTTCAGTTTGAAATTAATATTTTGGGCTAAAAATGCAAGAATTTGGTGAAAAAACTCGTTTTCTTGCTAGAAGATTGATAATTTTAGTTAAAAATTCATTCTCTATTCCATTTCGTGTGAAAAATTGATCTATTTTCATAGAAATTTTATCTCATCAGTTGCAACGCCATATTTTTGTTTAAAATTGCAGTATTTTTTTATGAATGTACCTGTTCTGATGAAAATTTTATCTCAACAGTTAGAGCTTCATATTTTTGTTACAAATTCAATTTCGTTGTTTGAAATTCACCTATTTTGTTAAAAATTCTTTTTTTGTTCCGTTGAAAATTTATTTATTTTCTTTCACTGAACATTTTACTATTCTTTTTTTTTGAAGAAAATATATCTTGTTCATTTGATGATTTATGTATCTTTTCTAAATTGTCTTTTTAATTGAAAATTGATCTTTTCGGTTAGAAAATCAACCATTCAGTTAAGAATTCATTTTTTTTCTGTTCATGATTTATCATTTTAATTGAAAAACCTTTCTTTCTAATTTAACGATTCCATTGAAATTTTTGTTCAAAAATTATTATTTTTTTAACTGAAAACTCGATTACTTCACGTTTGGTTGATAATTTATCTTCTTCAGTAAAAATTCCAGTATTTGTTGGAAAATGTCTGTATTCTGTTGAAACTTTCTCTTTTGTTGTATAATAGTTATCTTCTTGGTACCTAATTTATGTTTTAGGTTGAATATTTATTTGTTTAATTGAAAATTGAACCATTGGGTTGAAAATTTCTTGAGAAAATGAAACATTTGTTCGAAAATTAATGTATTTTGTGTTATACGCGACTCGCATAGGGCGAGATCCTTTTTAATGTTAATTATAAAAACCCTCCCGCATACGACGTTTATCCATTCGGTAGGAAACCATGTTAGATATTAGGCCCCTTAGACTAAGAAGAGAAAAAGAGACAGAGAGAGGAGAGAGAGAGACCGATACGCCGCGCGAAACTCAAGCGCGCGCATCTCCCTCCACTTGAATCTTCCCACTCCGGCCGACTCCCGCGAGGCGCCGTCGGGTTTAAAAAGGCGCGCTCCGCCACGGAACGGCAGAACGATCAGGACTGAATTCCCTGCTCTGATCTAAAAGCTAACGGCTGGATCTTCCGCTATTAGCACTTGTAACCTCCCAGGGCTGGACTTCCGCTCGGGCCAGGCAATCCAAACGAAAACCTACCGGCACTCTCACCGCCACTTTCCATCCCAAGGCTGGATTTCCCGCTTTGAGGATTCGAACACCGCCACCAGGCCTCGCAACAAACGTGCCCCCTTGCGGTCAGAACCCTTGGCAACAAATTCTGTCTCTCTCTCTTTTTTGCACGAATTCGGGCGAAACTGGGCACACCAGATGTCTGGAGAGAAATCTCGGAAGGTAGAAAGAGAGGGAGCGAGGGAAGTGGATTGGAGGTACGTTCGTAGGAGAGAGGTCATTAGTTATCTCCCAAGACAGAGAAAGAGGAATGGAAAAAATGGTCGCTCCGCTCATGGACGGATATCTTCACGCGATGGTAAGAAGGAGACGGGGAGGGAACGTCGGACTGGAGGAGAATGGGTGCCGATAGGTAAGAGAGTTAAGGGGATTTCAAGGATTTCATCTGAATCGGTAGAGGCCCGTAACGCAACTGGAGGGGGAGTAGCGGCGAGTAGTGCCGGAGGAGGAGGAGTAGGTGGTGCTGGAGACGGTTCGAGTACCCGGGCAGAGGGAAGGGGAGTAGCTCGCTCGGGTTGTGGATAAGGAAGTACGGCCAGGATTCTTTGGATCTCTTCTTGGGAAGTGTGGGTGGTTTTCTTTTGAGAGGGGATGGAGAGAAGGGAGTGACTGAGGGAATTGTGTAGGTAGAGATCACGGAGGTTAGGATTTGTTCGACCTCTTCGTCGGCAATGTGTCGTGGGGGAGGAGAGGGTGGAATGGGAGTGACAAGGACAGAAGGTGTAAAGAATGTCAATTCGCAGAGGATACGTTCTACCTCGGCGTTGTAGGTAACTGCAGGGGAAGGTTTTGGTGGCGTATTGGGAGGTGAGAATATACTGCGCGACTTACGTAATACGGATGTTGAAGAGACTCGATGAGGATGGACGTAATCCCAGTCCTCTCCGGAGGAACCAGGTTCTGGTTCCTTGTCGAAGATAAATCTTCTTATCTTAGAGGGAGGCTTCTTAGTCTGGCAGTGTGGAGTTTGGTTCACTACCGTTTTTTCTGAGAGTCCACTCGTTCCGGTCCCATACACAGGGACTCGTAGATTGGCCGCAGCCGATGTGCCAGGTTGCGACTTTTCGCAGTATTCTCGATAGCGGTCGAGGGCCCCGGTCGGCACGACCCTGTCGCGTAATTCCGTGGAGAATCCTTGTGTCAACAAGGTGCAACCTGCATAGGTGGGTCGTACCTGTGTCGTGGCGTAACCTGGTTCGCTCAGCACGGAAGGCTATGCCTATAAATAGAAACATTGAGTGTTGATACAAAATAACCCTCGTGGTCACACTGGGGGCCCAGAAACTTGCCAGCCTCGTGCCTAGGAATGGCAGTGATCGGCGAGTGTCCTGCACCTCCGCGTCGTCCACTGGTTTGTAGTCCGGATTGAAAATCGAATAAATATTTATAGGGTTTTGGGATCTAGCCGAGTACCTCTGGTATGCCAGGCGTATCAGCGATAGCCTGCTCACAGTTATTTTACATCTAGCATAAGGCAAGACCTAAGTGACAGGTAATGCCTGTACTGGTATAGCTGAGGTGTGCCCAGTTTCGGCAGAGTTCGAGCAAAAGATAGAGAGAGACAGAACTTGCTGATTCGGGTTCCGACCGCAAGAGGGCGCGTTGGCCTGGTTGCTTGGCCTGGCGGCGGTGTTTGAATGCATTGTGAAGGAGAGTGGCGGTGAGAGTACCTTTAGATTTGCGTTGGAATTGCCTGGCCCGAGCGGAAGTCCAGCCCGGGAGGTTACAAGTGCTAATAGCGGGAGATCCAGCCGTTAGCTTCTAGATCAGAGCGGGAATCCAGCCCAGATCGTTCTGCCGTTCCGTGGCGGAGCGCGCCTTTTTAAGCCCGAGGGGCCTCGCGGGAGCTGGCTGGAGTGGGAAGGGTCGAGTGGAGGGAGATGCGCGCGCTTGAGTTCCGCGCGGCGTATCGGTCTCTCCCTCTGTCTCTTTCTCTCTTTTAAGTCTAAAGGGCCTAATATCTAAAATGGTTGCCTACAGAATCGATAAACGTCGTATGCGATAAGGTTTTTATAATTAAAATTAAAACGATCTCGCCCTAAGCGAGTAGCGTATAACATTTGTTACAAATTAATCCTTTTTATATAAAATTAATTTTTTGTTGTATTTAAATGTAATTTTCTTAGGTGAAATTTCATCTCCTAAGTTGAAAATTCAACTATTCAGTTTTAAATTAGTCTTTTCCACATAAAAATTAATTTTTTCAACTAAAAGGTAACTATTTCATTTTTGCTTGATATTATATTTAATATAAATATAAATTTATAATATAAATTTTATTTATATTTAATGTTTCAAAAATTGAAATATTTTGATAGAAAATTCATGCTTTCAGTTGTAAATAGACTTTTTTAAATGAAAATTCGTATTTTCGCGTTGAAATGTCTACTGTTTTGCAAAAAATTATTTTTTAACCTTCATTATTCAACCCTTAAGACGAGGTTCTTTTCATCGACTGAAAAATCTTTCTTAGATGAAAATTCAACTGTTTCATTGAAAATATTTTTTTCTTTCTTGGTTGGTAGTACTAATGGTTATAAGTGAAAATTCAATTCCTGCAGTTTTAGTTCAGAATGTATTTATTTGAGTTTGAAGACACAAGTATTTGATTAAAAATTCATTTATTTTACGTATGTCTTACTCTTACGTAATTTATGGATAGCACATGACAAAATTCGGTATGGTCCGTTGCCACGGAAAGTGTTTAAAATACATTCACAAACCAAACTTTTTGCATTAAAATGATTGGTCTCTTAGTTGTAAGGTTGTTTTTACACCTTAAAAATAATTATGAACGTTCAGGGGAAATTGAAAATTTCGCTAGAAATCTGTATTACCATCGGAGATGGTGACGATCAATCAGAATAGAAATCTCGCTGGGATTCGAACGCCAGGTCAACTGATTGTCGGTCAGGTGCTCTAGCACTAAGCTACTAGAGAGACCGAAGAAGAATCCTTTTTCTGAAATACGCATTCTTTTGCACGAAGTTATGTTTCAATACATGTCAATTTCACTAGGAATCTGTATTATCGAAGATGGTAACAATCAATCTATCAATCAATTTACATTTTCATGGTATGTGGAAAGATTTCTATTTTCATTGATCTTTACCATCTCTGATGATAATACAGATTCTTACAAAAAATTTATTAAAACATAACATCGTGCAAAAGAATGCATTTTTCAGAGTGAGGATTTTCCTTTGATATCTCTAGTAGCTTAGTGGTATAGCACCTGACCGGCAATCAGTTGACCTGGCGTTCAAATCCCAGCGGAGCAGAAGGAGATGGTATTTTTTTCTAGATAAATTTAATTTTTAAAAATTGAAAATTGGTCAGATAGAAGTCAAGGAAAGTCAGGGAATTTCGAACCTGTGACATTTACCAACCCTCTTCTTTCCTTTTTTATCCATTAAGATGCTGGAATAAACTTTTTATTTTCTCTTAGCGTGAGGGAGAGTGATCGGGGCTCAGCCGTCACGCATTTTTCAATAGCTGTTTTTAATTCTAATAAATTTTGTTTGACAACTTATTAAATATGTTTCGAGCAAGAATGAATTTGGCTTCAAAAGTTTACTGATGATTCGGAACTTCGATGCATTGTTTTGATCAATTATTAGAAAGAGAGTTGAGTGATGGAAAATCTGTCAAGTAAAAAATCGTCGGGCTAAGCCAACACCCCCTGGGGCTACGTCGACACCCCTTGGGGCTACGTCATAACTTCACCATAATGTTCAAAGAAAGAGAAGGACACATTTAATTATTATTGTAGCCAACTGAATTCTCAATCTAACAATACCTGATACGTTGCAAAACAAATTTTTGTCACATTCTCATCCTATAATAAGAAGGTATTAGTTTATCACTCTGTCAGAGGATGCCAAATTTTTATCACTTACGATGCTGGCTACTTCGAATTTAAAATACGATGCTACAAAAGAATCAGGAAGGGAAATCCCCCGAGCCAGGAACTGTGCTTCGCATGCGAAAAAGTAAAAATAGAACGAGGATCAGCCAACCAGCAGATAGATATAAAAACTCAAACCTTCACCTACACAGTGACATCCCTTGAAGCCCTTGAGAATATCTGTCTATCTTATGAACTCGATTTCCGCAGAGCGGATACGGATTTCTTGCTGAAGTACTTTCAAGATGTTCAGACTGGAAGACGATACACAGTTTTTCAGGTCAATCAAATGTTTTATAGTTTCTCATTTCAGCAGGAAACTCGAATTGTCAACAAAAAATTTTTTCAACTAGTTTACGGTTTTTTAAATCAGGCTGGGGTCCAGCTAAGGTTGCTAAAATGATTCGGTATTTGTGTGGTGAACATAAAGGAATACTCATTTCACAGTTTAATTAACAAAACATTTTTTGGATTTGTTGAAACTCTAAGACGCAATTTGGTCTACAAAATGATATTGAAAATAATATAAAATATTTGGATCACTATTTATTTTTTTAAATTTTTTGTACTCTTAAATTCGCGCTGAAATTAAATTCTGAGAATTGAGAGCAAGAAAATAAGTATCATCAGTTCATTTTTTAAATCCATTCAACTATAATTTTTAACAGATTTTTCAGAAAACAAAAAAACATTTTTGGATGTTTCCGATGTGTGAAAAAAGAATCTAGAAGATTTTAAAAACAATTTATTTTATTTTATAGAAGCTGTTAAGGTTGGAAGTTTCACGTTTCAAGGTAACAATTTTTTTTTTTAATTTCCTATGGAAATCTTTCTTAATTTTTTTCTGAAATTCATTTTTTGAAATAGAAAATCATTCTAAATTTTCAAATTTGAATTTTCAAGTCTGAAAATTATTCAAATTTTTCCCGCTTTTTTCAATTCAGCAAATTAAAAATAATGTTCTCAGATTTCTCTTTGTTAATTTCAGAAATGTTTGGAAATCATTTGAAATAATATCTTAAAATTAATTTTTTGAAATAAAAAATCATCTTGATTTTTCCTAGGAACTTAATTTTTTTTTAATTTTTGTAAAATCTTACAAAATTTCAAAAAATCTTCACAAGCTTAAATAATTTTGGAATCGTTCCAAAACTTCTGAATATTTCTTAAACTAACACAACTTTTTTCAAAAATTATGCAATACAACAAAATTGCAAAATTCTTCATAAAGATCTTTCACACTCTTCTTAGAATTTTGAAGAAATAATTGAAAATGGTTTCTAATCTTTTAACATGATCCAAAATTAAAGAAATATAAATAAAAAAAATTAATAAATGCAAATACATAAATAGAATTAAATAAATGAATAAACATTTTTTTGACACCCTGCCAAATTCAGTTTACCAGAATAATGTTTGAACCCTGAAAATTTGAAAAAATTGTCTCGAAGTCTTCCATATTCTTTTCACACATTTTCAAATCTTCAAAACTTAAAATTATTCTGTTATAATAAAACTCAAACCATTAAAAATTTCCCCAGAAATCTTTGGAGAAAATTTAATTTACTCAAATCTTTCATAATTATTGAAAAGTATCTGATTTTTTTTAATTTCTCCAAAATAAGTTTTTGCCCTTAATTTAATTTTTCTTTATCCACTTTGATCAAAAATGTCTTGAAACGTTCAGAAATAAATTGTGTGATGAAGTAAAATTATTTATTTATAAATGTTGATAGGCAAAGTCGATGGTACAAAAAATGCATAAATTAAAATGTTACGTGATCGAGACAAACCCTCCCCCCTCACACATAACAGACCGTGAAGAGACAAGAATCCCTTACCCCCTTTGTAATGTTACATAATGTGTGAACGCTCCCTTACTTCATAAACTTAATTACCCCTAATTTGCCATCATTGAGCCCATATCCCCACCAGTTATTTCCCCTCAATTCCCCTTCATTATTTCCCCTAATTTTCAATACTTCACCTCACTTCCGGTACGTTTCAAGTAAAGAATGGCTGAAGAAGAGGGATTAATAAGAATTTATTTTGATTGCAGGATGCTCTTGTATAGTGTACAGTAGTTCTTACACTCCTCAAGGCGGCACTTTCATGTCTCCCGACTTTCCAAAACGGTATCCGGCGAATATTGACTGTCTTTTGTACAAATTCGTCGGTCGACCGGAAGAAATCGTCCAGCTTACTTTTCATCAGTTCAACACCGGCCCTTCTCGATCTGAGTAAGTAAAATTTTTTGACTCGAAACTTTTGAAAACTACCTCAAACATTTTTGGGGACGTTTGAGAGATACGTCACACCGGAAAGCTGGATTTTGTGAAAGGGTTTGTGACGTAGATGAAGGTGTAAGGCAGAATGTGACACCACACATGGAAAATATAAATGCGAATAAGAATTTTTCGAAATGCTTGATAAAATAAAAATTACTGATTTTATGCTCAAATAACGTAAAAGGTATAAGATGTTATATTCTCCTTACTGTTGGGTGGGATGTGTTGAATGTAGTAAGAAGTATATTTGTCAGGGATAATAGATTTTCATCTACCAAAAGGAAGTGAGAAGGAATTATCTCATCAGATAGTAAGGGACAGGAGAGGTAGGGGACCCACAGCAAGGAGTGAGAGGAAATGTTGCCATTTTTTCAGACGAGGGGTGTATGGTGGATAGATATCTAGGGTGGTGAAAGGTGGGTGTGATCATAGGATAGGAAGAGATAGCGGGTAGGAGAGTGATCTGGAGAGTACCAGAGGAGGAAGTGAGAGGATAAATGTCAAGAAAGGTGGAAAGGCGGAGTGATGAGTCTATCTCATAAGACAGAAAGATATAGCAAGTTGGGCAGGCGTTTTCTATTTCTCATCTCTCCTAAAAAGAACTTGATAAGCAGAGATTCAATTCGTTAGTAAGTGGGAAAGGGATGAAGTTAGTCAGCGTGTCGGCTAAAATGGCTGGTGTGCCAGCTGTCTCAGCGGAAACGGGCAGGCTGGTATGCCAGCTAACCCGTTAACCGAGGAAAGAGGGGGGAGGGGAGTTAAATGAACAGAGAAAAAAATTGTAGTTAATTGAAGTTTATTTATATAAGGATCTTACTATGTTCATTACAGAGAAATTCGGAGAAGTAAAGCGTCGGAGGTTTAGCCGGTTCCTCACAAGAGGGCGAAGGCGATGCGTCGTCGATTGTCCTCTGGTTGGCTTCCAGCTGGAGGACTCTTGCGGTCGAGAGAAAGTTCTGTTGGTCACGGCAATGGCTTGCGGTGGAAACCTATAGCTGGCTACCAGCTGTAGGGTTTAAGTGAGAGGGCTCTGGCTACCAGCTCCGAAAAACTTCTGTCATTCTCGGCCCGTGCGCGCCCTTTTAACGGGGAGGCTACGTGGGCGTTGCATGGGAGTCGAGTGGAGAGGGTAGAAAATCGTTTGGTGGGAGATGCGCGCGTCGAGTTTCGAGGGCGCTCTACTCGCGACTCTCGCCTCTACTCGCCCTGCCGCCTTGCCGACGTCACTGCTGACGTCACTTCATGGATTACCTATTTCTCTCTCTCTCTCTCTCTTCCTTGCGGGGCTAATTACTAGTTATTATAATTTAAAATGCTTGCCTACTGAATAAGTAAACGTCGTCTGCGAGAGTGTTTTAAATCTACCAATAAAAGACTCTCGCTCTATGCGAGCCACGCATAACAGATGACATACTTCAAACCAAATAAAAAGACCTTGATCATGTTGAGAAGATCCTTTGAGCAAATGATTAAAAATTGTGAAATTATTTACATGAGCTTTCAATATTTTAACTTTAAGATGTTAAAAAGTAGTAAGGTCCATTATCATCCCATCACGGACAATATAAAAAAAATGTATTTGAAGAATTTTCTTTCTAAAGAAATGAAAGACAGCACAAACGCACTTTTCCATGGTAAGGTTTAACATCACGTAATTGATTAATATCAAATTAAAAACTACTAGAATTTTGACAATAATAATAAAATGGTGATAAAATTATGCTTAAGGAAGAACATTGGATCTTAAATTAAAGAATTTGTTGTATAATGGACTAAAATTATTTAGATCAGTATTCATATTTAAACAATTATCACCCTCATTCTTAATAAAGAACATTTCCGCTACAATTCATGGTGTAAAACCAATACATGTTCCCACTCAAACTGATGACCAGTTTCAACCTGATTTTTTGCAATAACTTGTTGGTTCTTAGGATTTTGTCTGAAATTATCGTGATGTTGTTTAGTTCTAGTGGAAAGCAATCCACCAGTCTCACCTACATAGCATTTATCACAATTTAAACAAACAATTTTATATACTACATTACTAAGGGACCGTACTTAAATTACGCAAAAGCTCAAGGGGGGTGGGGGTCGAAAAATTCTGTTACGATTCGTTGCGGAAGGGGTGGAGGGGGTCCTGCACTCATGTGAGTGATTTTTGCAAACTCGAAAAAACTTTCTGGTGAAGATTATCTTTTTTTTGGGTTAAAAATTCCACTCTTTTCGTATTTTTTTTTTTGCACATCCAACTGTTTTGTTAAAATCTCGTCTTTTTGGGTTAAAAATTGAACTCTTTTCGCATACTTTTAACCTTTTCTTTAGGATTCATATTTTGTTGCTGATAAGTCGAATGACATCTTTTTTGGATAAATAATATTTTTTCTGAAAATTTGTCTTCTTAGTTTGAAAGTTCATCGTTTTTTAGTAGGAATGTTTAAATTTGTTTTAAATTCGTATTTTCCTGTTGAAAAGTCTACTGAGATCCTTTTGGATGAAAATTCAACTCTTTTTTGAAAGTTTATCTTCTTGATTTAAAAATTCGCTAGTTTTAGCAGAATTGTTTGTTTTTTTTCACAGAAATGCAACTGTTTAATTGAAAATTCAAGAATCTTATGAAAAAGTCATACTGTTTTGACTAAAAATGAAACCATTCAGCAGAAAATTGACTTATAGTTTACAATTATTAATTATTTTAATTTGTCTGTTTTAGAAGAAACATTTCATCCTTCTTGTATAAAAATGCAACTGCTTGGTTGGAAATTCAACTTTTTTTTGTGAATTTGTCTTCCGATTTCAAAATTCATCTGCTTTAACAGAAATTACATCTTTCTTGGATAAAAATGCAACTGTTTGCTTCAAAACTCAACAATTTTGTTGAAAATTTGATTATTTTATAGAAAATTTACTGTTTGGTTAAATTTAATATTTTGTTGTTGAAAGGATAACGAAAATCTTTTCTGGATGAAATATTAATTATTGTTTCGAAAATTTGTTTTTCCTTTTAAATAAAAAATTCATCTGTTTCAAGAGAAATTTCATCTTTCTTCGATAAAAATGCAACTGTTTGGTTGGAAATAAAACTATTATGTTAAAAAGTGATAATTTTGGTTCAAAATTCTACTATTTTTGTTGAAAATTTAACTATTCCGTAAAGACTTTACTTTCTGTTTAAAATTCATATTTTTGTTTTAAAAACTAAACTGAAATCTTTTGGATGGAAGTTTAACTTTAAAAAAAAATTTCTCCTTTTTTTTATTAAGAATTCATCTGTTTTAGTACAAATTTATTCTATCTTGAATAAAAATTCAACTATAATTCATACCGTTATTCATACCGTAATTCATAACCGTTCTGTTAAAAATGTATCCCTTTTGGTTGAAAAAATTTGTCTTCTTGGATGAAGAATTCAATTTTGTTTGTAGAAACTCAATTTTTGTTTAAAAAATTCATATTTTGATTTTGAAACGTCAAGCGGAATCTTTTCTCAATGAAAATTCAACTATTTTTAATTAATTTGTTTTGTTTTTAAATAAAAATACATCTGTTTTGAGGGATATTTAATCTTCTTCGGATAATGATGCAACTATTGTGTAGAGAATTCAACGATTTTGTTGAGAAGTCATCCTTTTTGGGTAAAAATTCTTCTCTTTGGACTGAAAATTAATTTCTTTTTAGAAACTTATTTCTTGGTTAAATATTCATATTTTGGACGTGAAAAGTCAACTAAAATCTTTTGTAACAGAAAATTCAACTATTTTTTTAATATATCTTTTTCAATTGCAAATTCATCCGCTTTAGTAGAAATTTCTTTTTTTTATGAAAATGCAACTTTTTGATTAAAAATTATTCTGCATTATTCGAGTATTCAATTATTCTGTTTGAAAGATTTGGTTGAATCACTTTGTTAAGAAATCATTTTTTTTTAAAGAGTTATATTATATTTTAAGTTGAAAATTCCTCTCTTTTTTGAATAAATTCAATTTGAAAATTTGTTAATTTATAGCTCCATCCTTTCTGGGAAGAGGTTAAAGATTTTCTGTATCAGAGGAGATAACTTTGATCAATATTTTATATTCCCATTTTCAGGGTATGTGTAAAGATTTGTCTTCAGATTGACAGTTACCATCTCCGATGATAATTCAGATTCCTAGTAGAATTGTCTTGTATGGAAACATACATTCTTGCAAAAGAAAAAGCGTATTCAGAAAAAGGATTCTTTTTCCGAACTCTCCAGTAGTTTAGTGGTAGAGCACCTGACCGGCAATCTGTTGACCTGGGGTTCGAATCCCAGCGGAACGAAAGGAGAATTTTTTTTTAAAATGAATTCAATTAAAAAATTATCATGCTCCTCAATACAGACTTCAAATTCTTTTTCCTATTCTCCTCTTCAAACATTTTTCAATGATTCCTTTTTTTCCTTTCTTTTCAAGAAAATTCGCCTTTTTCCAACTTTTCTGCTCAAATGCGAACTGAATTGATAGAACTGAATAGGAAAATCCATCTATTTTTTATTGAAAGTCAATTATTTCGAATTAAAAAATTCACCATCACATTTTGTATTTACTACTTGGTTGAGATTTAAATTATTTTAAGATTCATTTTATAGGTTGGAAATTGAACTATTTTGTTGGGAAGATGTTTTTCCTTTTTGATGAAAATTAATTTCTTTTGATGGGAAATTTTATTTACCTACTGTATTTTTTGTTGAAAATGAAACGTTTCTAGTTGAAAATTCAACTAATAAATTTTCCATTCAGAATTGATCTTTTTGATTTAAAATGAAGCTTTTTTGTTAGAAATTAAACTACTTAGTTGAAAGTTGAACTACTTTTGTTAAGCATTCAATTTATTGTTTGAAGATTTAACTATTTTGATAAAAATCCATTCAATTTTCGTTTAAAAATTAATTTTTCTAATTGAAAATTTAACTATTCTATTTTTGGAAGAGACTTGATCGTTTTTAGTTTAAAATTTAATTATTTGACTGTGAATTTATGTAATTTTTTCTGTCAATTCGTCTGTTTTGATAGAAATGTAATCTCCTTGATTGAAAAGTCAACTGCTTGATTGAAACTTCAACTAAATTGTTGAAAATTAATTTTATTAGTCAAAGATTTATTTCTTTGCTCGAAAATTCAACTATTTTTTTGAAAATTCCAATTCATTTTGATTCAAAATTGACTGCTTTTATTTGAAAATACAATCAATTGGTTGAAAGTGGAACTGCTTTGTTGGAAATTCATTTAATTGGTTAAAAATTAACCTAATTTTCTTCGGAAAATGTATTCTACTTTGTTGAAAATCAATTTTTGTAACTAGAAATTTAACTTTTCTATTTTTTGATAAAAAATAAACGCTTTTATTTAAAAACACAATTAATTGACTGAAAGTGAAAAAACTTTCTTCACTATCGATTCTATTGATTGAAGATACAAATACTTTCTTCAAAATTCATTTTTCCTGTTCAAAATTTAATTTTTTCAACTAAAAATTCATCGATTTCGATGAAAATGTATACAGCTTGTTTTGAATTCTTTTCCATCTTTTTGTTTGAAAATCTAACTTTCTGATGAAAATTCAACATTTTTATTGAAAATTCGTTTTCTTTTTGTTTAAAAATAAATGTTCTAAACTGGAAATTGAACTATTCTAAATTTAGTTGAAAATGAATCGTTTATTTTAGTTTAAAGTTCAACTGTTTAATTGAAAGTTGACTTTTTTGTCGAGAATTCTTATTTCCGTTTTCAAAATTCAACCTTTATCATAGAAAATACGTTTTTTTGGCTCGAAAAGTCAACTGTTTTGCTAAAAATTGTTCCAGTTTGGTTAGAAATCCTATTGTTTTGGAAAATTTAAATATTTGGTCAAAAATTATCTTTTTTGTAGAAATTTATATTTTTGTCTAGAAAATTTAACTTTTTAGTTTAAAAGCTCAACTCTGTGGTCAAAAATTAATAGGCTTTGGTCAACGATTCAACTATTTTCCTGAAAATTCGTCTTTTTTGGTGACGATTCATGATTTAAGTCTATTATTTGGTTGAGAAATAAATTATTACATTTAAAATTTAACTATTTTGTTCGAAAGTCATCTCCTTGGTCAGAAAGTTAACTGCTTCTTTGAACATTGTTTTATCAAAACTTCGCCTTCATCCTTTGGATTTCAAATCCAACCATTTCCGAAAAAATTGTCTTCTCTGCTTAGAAATTCAACTAGTTGGTTTAAAATTCTTTACTTCCGCTTGAAAGTTCATTTATTTGGTTGCAAATGTTGGTAATATTGATTTTTTATAATAAATTTGTTTGTAGGTTGAAAATTCGAATCTCTTCATCATTTCATGATCTTCATCAACTATAATTTTTTCCTTTTCACAAGAGCTGGACACTGTGTTCCTCTATTAGAAAATATAGTTCATGAGATCCGAAGGAAAGTTCGAAAACTTTCTTTTTCTGGGAAGAAAGCGCAAATTTCTTTCCACTCATTTATGCCGAAAATAATACGTAAATTAAGAAGCGGATGAAAATGAATCACGAAAGGAGTTGGACCGAAGCCACGCTAAAAGTCTGCAAAGCTCTTTGAAATATTGGTGAGAGAAGTCAGTAAAATATTTATTTTTAGAGCGCAATGACCAAAGTAACGTGCGTAATTGTTACTGGTTTATCCTCTTTCTCCAAGTCTTAACGATAGGCACTTTGAGTTTGCTCCTTTTATACAGGCCATTAGTGAATGAATAATTGAAGACGTAGATAGTGGCTTACCACTGAGATCAGCTACCTTCTAAATGGACATTTTACTTTATTATTGAATATTTGCAAGCCCATGGTTCTTCAACTTTTTCAGAAATTTCGAATACAAGAAATCAAGAAGAATTTAGTTTTTTAAAACAGGAATATCTGATATGTTCCTTTTGTTATGGTTCACCCTCGTTCAAAACATTTTTACACGAAAGCAAAACATTTAGACAACTTTGATTCTCCGTTCAAACATTTACTTTTTTGTTACAAATATATTATACAAAATTAAAAAAAAAATAGAATCATTATTCCAAAACAATCTGACATCCTTTTTACAACTGCAGATAAAGGAAATCTAACAGTTTGCATGAACAAAGCAGATTATTCAGAAAAAATGCACTGCCTTTTATTGGATTCCAAAACTTATAAGAAATTGAATAATAATCCTCCTAAGAAATTACACAAGAATACCTCACAAATATTTAGAAAAATGATGACAACTTATTACAATTTAGGTATCATAACAATGAGTTAACTTTGACCAAAACTACATTAGCTAAGGGTTACAGTTTACCTAAAGTCCATAAGGTAGATATACCACTTTGTCCTATTATTTCATTGGTTAATAGTTGAACTTATGTTTCAGCTAAAGTTATATATAATGATTTAAAAAATGATATAAAAACTCCTCATTCAAACATTAAAAATAGCACTGATTTGAAAGAAAAATTGAATAACATAACAATAGATAGTATTAACTTTTTAGACATTTCTCTCCTGAGAGATAAGAATAGCATCATTACAAACTGGTACCAAAAACCATCTTTATCGGGCAGAACTATTAACTATTTCTCAAATCATCCAACTCATAAATTTAAAAATTATTACCGAACTATTATTAAATAATGATTACCCAATAAGTTTTATTGACCAACAAATTAAAATTCGTAAATTAAAATTGACATATTGTCCTATGCAAAATAACTCTGCGCAAAAACAATTATTGGCCCGTCAACCAAAAGTCAGTTTACCATTAATGAAAAAGTTCTTCGATAAAACTTCCCACTTTCTCAAAAAACTGAAAATAGCTACAATTCCTTCTATGAGACCTTCATTGTCGTCTGTAATTAGACTAGGTGAAGATGAAACTAAGAATTGGGAAGAAACTAACGTTGTTTACAAAATTCCTCGTAAAAATTGTCCTGCCTCTTATGTGAATGAAACTAAAAGAATGTTAAAAACGCGTATAAATGAACACAAAAACAAACAAAAAAAGGAATTTGTTATTAATGTACATCGTAGGACACACAACCATAAATTTGATTTTGAGTCCAACTGTAAAAAAAGTCTACTTTCCGAAATGATATATATTAAGAGCAATAATAATGGTATTGACAAGATAAAGGATATTTTTGATTTGAATCACATGTACAATCCAGTAATTTTAAATTCAAAATTACGATTCCTTCTCACGTAATCTATTTTGTACTTGTTCATGTTTCTCCCTTACTCGTTTTTCGAAACACTTTTCATTCGTTCAAATTTATTGACCAACAAAATTCTTGATTTCATAACACAAAAAGCATTGCAGAGTAATTTTCATTGAACCATTGAAATAATTTTTACTTCATATTTTTCTGAAAATTTGAATTATTAATAACGATTTAAACTATTCCAGAGATAACAAAAACATATGTGCACATAATTTCGAAATGAAAATTCAGATACTCATTTCACAACATCCCAAAGTTAAATAAATATATAGTTGGAATATAGGTATTTCAAGCATTAATAAACCGCAATTATATACAAATTACCGTCAACAGTCAATTACATAACCTTGTAGTTAATAATCATTTTATGTTACCTAATCAAAAGCAATTAAAATTCAATCATCATGTGATTTAAAATTGTTAAAAAAAATAATCAGCTAATAAGCTGAATTTCTGAAATAATTTCTGAAAATTTAATATATGATTTTGAAAATTGAATCCGGATACTCACTTCACAACATCACAATATTTAGTAACAGTTAATTCATCTGTTCATAACATAAAAATCAATTAACAATATTATTTGCAAAAATGCAAACTTAAAACACTTTTACAAATAATTTTGGAGATTCAATTCAGATAATAATCTCACAACATCGTAAACATTTTGAAAATTATGAAATTGGAATAGAATTATTTTAATTATAAATAAACTTTGATTATACAAATCATATCCAATATTCGATTTCATCACGAATTCTCCTATACCACAATCCTACACAAGATGGAGGTTATCTTCTTTCATATAAAGCATTTGAACTTTTATTCCTGAAAATTTAATTTATTTATAAACTAGAATCGAGTAATATATAATGAATTAGGTCAAAACCAAAAAGGCATTAAACAATTGTTCTAATTGAAATATTCAAAATATAGTACTTCATTTTAAATTGCATTTGTATACATTCAATTTATCAATGACTTTTATAAATAATGCCAAAAAAATTCAAAATATATGTATATAATAATGAATCATTTCACAAAATGAAAAGCGATGAGCAGTTATTTTAATAAAAACATTCGAATAATTTTTACTTGATATTTTTCTGAAATTTTGAATTGATAATAACCTTTTAAATTAACTCCGTAGTAAAGTAAAAAATATGTACATGTAATATTGAAAGCAGAATTCAGATACTTATTTCACAACACCAACAAATTTGAAGAATGTAATCTTCATGTAATTTGATATTGAGAACAATTATTCAGCTAATGATTAATCAATCTGTTGACAACATAAAAATCATTCAACTATAATTTTCATTCAGGCATTCAAACAATTTTTACTTTACATTTTTAAAAATTTTTACTTTCATTTTCTGAAAATTTGATCTATAAGTAACCTTTTATAACAATTTCAGAAAAAATTAGAACATGTACACATATAATTATGGAAATTAAATTCAAATAATTATTTCACAACATCACAAACATTGACGGAAATGACATAATTGGAACAATGCTATTTTAAATGTTAATAAACTGTTATTGTACAAATTATAGCTGTATTCAATTACATAACGTTGAAGCAAATAATCAATTTATGTACTCAATTGAAACAAATTAAAATTTAATCTTTGTGCATTTTAGTATTGTACTATAAATTTCATTAAAACATTCACATAATTTTTACATTATATTTTTTAAATCAAACTCTCATTTCTGACAATTAAATTGTCAATAACCTTTCAAACAAATATACAAGAAAAAAAAATTGTTTAAACAAATTAAAATGGTCTAAATGGTTACCAAATGTCGTTAAAGAAAATATATTTCGCTCATAATAAGTTAATTGTGTTATTAATTTCTGAAAATAATCACCTCTTACGATTCACAAAGGAAAAAACTGTCGAAAATATTCTCAAAAAGTCATTAGAATGAATTTTAGGTAAAAAGGATATTTTGTAACTTTTTGGGCATTTTGCGGGCACAATAAGAGGCGGTTGATGGGGTCAAAATTAAAATTCATAATGCGAAAATTATTCCTTAAACATTTTATGTTAACTTCGAAAACCCGGGGGCATTGGTTAATGTTGACCGATTTGGAAAAATAGGGAATTTTTTCCGGAAAACGACGGAATAGAGTGGGATCAATTACCAAAATTTAAAAATCAAATTTTTACAGGTATCAAATGGGATAACACTCTTATTCAAAGATAAGTAAAAAATAAGGGATAATTTTTACACACAAAAAACACTGTAGGAATTTCATGTCAGAGAAAAAACAAAGGCTTTTTTGGACCACAATAATAACCAAACTCATGTAGGTACCAAATGTCAAACTGAGAAAAAGATCTTCAAAGACCTTCAGCTTTGATGTGAACAAAGTGAATGAATGAATTAATTAACTCCAAGATTATTATTTTAATTAACATTGTTAATTTATTATAATAGTTCTAAAATACGAATGCTGTAGCGAAAAGACCACTCCCATCAAATGTCCAATTTTGACAGAAACACGGACAGTAAATTTTTTACAACTCCATTTGAACGTCCAAGACGAAGTCTCGTGAAGTAAATTGACAGTAAGACGATAGATGAAGGGAATGAGGGATTTAATGCGGATAGGCGAAATTCAGGAAGCGATAAACCTGTGTCTACTGAGAAACCCCTGAACTCCTAAAACAGGATGAAGCAGAGGACACTCCCTGTACCACCTTACTTGATTACTCCTTGCTGGAAGGTCCCTTGACACTATCTCATTGTTGGATCGATAGCGACTGCAGATGCACAACACAAAATTCACCACCACCCTCTCTTTTGTCCGTGGCTGTGCTTTGTAGTAATTAACAAAACAGGATCAACCCCTTTCATGTTTTGCTGTTTACTAAAACCACATCATTTCTATCCTACACTTTAAAACTAATCTAACTCTCTTTATTTAAACTCTAAATTAGGAACCTCCCCAAAATTTTAGGCACTCTATTTCATAAGGGCTGAAGTTGGTGTAATGAGAAAGTGGATTAAGGTAGGGTGAATTTGCATGATTTGCGTCAGTTTGGCATTGCTGCGACTAACGAGCCATGTCCGGAAAGTATCCAACCTTGTGGATCAAGTGCAAGCAACTTCATTAAGCACTGTTGACTCTGAAGATAAATTTTCCCAGACTGTCTGGGACACTGTGCCACAAGAGCACGCTTTTTCACTTCAAGTATCAAAGAATATTTTTCTTGGTTTCTTAATTATTAAGGGCTTAGCTGGATAAGTATGTGAAAAGTTCCCTTGAGTCTTATCCAACTGGACTTGATAGTTCAGCCCATTATCTTTGAAGATGACCGTTCAAGGTCACGTTTATGATTTCACAATTTTTTGTCGATCTCGGATTGTTCTTGACGGATTTCAATCAACCTAGGGTCAAATTAAAGATCTCTCGAAAACACAATTGATAAATTCCTGCAATCACTTAACCAGAAATTCAAATTTTGACAGGCATTTAAATGTTTCAAGTCAAATTTCTTTGAAGACAAAAATATATATATTAGCGAAAAAACATGATGGGAAGAATTGAAAAACGTACTATCATAAAAATATCGGACTTGGAAGACCATTTGCAATAAAAATATTCGTACAGAATGTTTCTAATACTTCTGACACTGACAAAATATTTGTCTACACGAAATTCTCCTAATTGCGGTTTATAAGGCCACTGAAGCTTACCAATTTCTTCAGTAATATACGATTTATGATTTCCTTCAAAGACCCTCATTTTTATTTTACTTACCTCAATTTTGAGGACTATATTATTCATATTTGTAAATAGTTTGTTCAACGCTCTTTGCGATTCTTCGATTGACTATGCTACAACCAGCCTTATCATCTGCGAACGCTAACCCAGGTACCCTCACTATCCCGAGATCCACAACTTCTTCTTCGCTGAGTGATTTTCTTAGATAATTATCCAAGTGAATAATTAATTTAGGAAATGTTTTTTCAAATACCGTTTATGCATGGATTTAATGTGCATTTTTTAGACCATGTTCAGGGCACCATACGTTTGACGAACAAAAAAATTGTAGCGTAAAAAAACAAACAAAAATGGTGATCAAATTATTGAATTTTCATGCAGAAAAAGAAGAATTTTCAACCAATCAATTGAATTTTTTAACGAGAAGGTGAAATTTCAAAAATATGTTTCAAAATTTTCACGAAGAAATTGAATTCTGAACCAAATAATACAACTTTCAAGAAAAAAAAATGTCCGGCAAACATTTTATAGCAGACTTTTCAAAAAAGTGTAATAAACATTCAATCAAAAATAGTTGGATTTTCTTATCAGTTTTCATTATTTCTAAATATTTTATTTAATAATTATTGACATGGAACAATGTTCAAGAATGGCCCTCATTAACGAAGAATGTGTGAATTTTGGGACAGTGAAGGTGCGTGGGTTAGAGTTTGCAGATGATCAGGTTTTTGTGGCAGGGTAAATCGAAGACTTTCAAAAAATGTTGAGCGAACTGAATTCAAGTATGAAGAACATGTGCCTCAAAATTTTTGGGAATAAAACCAAAATTTTGGTCTCCGAAAGAAATCCGTGTCAGAAGTTTCAGAAACATTTCAGACGATTATTGTCATTATAAATGTTAAAAATGTTACTTGTATAATTTTATCAATAGTCATATAATGGCTTTCAAACCCGATATTCGTATTTTTGTTCTTGATTCAGAAATATTTAATAGGATTCAAAAAAAAATTCAGGATATTTTTAATTAATTCAAGGGAATTCAGAAAATTTGGATGATTTTGAAGGATTTATGTGGGATAATTTCAAGTTACTTTCAGCGGATTTCAATAAATTTAAGTAAATTCTAAACATTTCATAATATTTTCATAAATTGCAAAGAATTTTCGAATAATCAAGAAATTTTAAAGACTTCAAAGGATGTCATAGGATCTATGAAAGTTTAGGGTATTTAGAAAGATTTCGACGGATTTCAGAGGATTTCCAAGATTGACAAATATTTCAAAGGATTTTAAAGGAATTTTATAAAATTCTTGAGGATTTCAATAATTCTAAGAAATTTCAAACGCTCTCAATAAGATATTTTATTAGATTTTCTAGAATCATAAGGGATTTGATAGGGCTTCAAATATTTCAAGATATCTTGAGGAATATCATCACACTTAATGAAATTTTAATGAATTTTTTAATATAATAGAAGAGATAATTTGAATGAATTGAGAAAAAGTCAAGAATTCGGAAGATTTCCAAAGATTTTTAAGACACTCTGAAGGGATTTCAAGGGATTTTGGAGAATTTTGAGAGCTCATGGTATTTTGAAAGATTATCAGGAATTATCTGGCTCTTGAAAAAATTGCAAAGGATTTCAAAATGTGTGGAAGTATTCAAAATATTTTAGGGTATTATTGAGGACTTCAAAGATTTTTTCAAGAAATTTGAAAAATTTGAAAGCATTTTCACGGATTCGAATGATTTTGAGGAGTTCAAAAAAATGTCACGCTGTTTTAAGAAATTTCCTAAAATTTCGAAAGATTGGGAAGAATTTTAGAGGACCTATAAGGTTTTAGAATTCTTTGGAAGATTTAGAGGGGTTTTGAAAGGAATTAACATCTCCAAGATTTTAGGAAAAATCATCAGATTTCATGATGGTTTACATGTTCTTCAAGAAATATTATTGGACTTCAATAGATTGTAAAGATTTTAAGTGATTCCATAGTGTTTTCAGGAACATAAAAAGAAATTTAATAATATTCCAGGATTTTTCATAGGATTTTTAGGATTGAGAGGTTTTTGAATTTTTTAAATAATTTTAAGGGCTCTTTTTTGGAAACTGATATTGAAATATCCATCAATCGTTAGAACTGTGCTTTCAAATTTAATCCATGTAAGAATTCATTGATTCCAAAGAGACGTTAAGAACTGTTTACTTTAAAATGACTTCATCTGCTTAGAAGAATATTTCGACTAACTCAACATAAAAAAGTCATGAACTGAATCATTATTAAAATTCTCTGTTTATTAAAATTGAACAATTTCGAACTTTGTTTAAATGTATTTATTAAATTAGGATCATGAAATTAGGTCGCTAAAAATATTTGTTTTCTAATTATGCACCAGGCTTCTTGAAATTCAAAATTTTTATCTGAAATGTAAAATCAATTATAAAGCATTCCCATGTAAGCGGAACAGCTTGATAATACTTCTATTAAATGTGATGACAAAACTGACGATGTTCAAGAGCAAAGGTAAGTTTTATAAAAATATATTGCAAAAAAAAATTCAAAATTTATTGTTTTATAAGATAGATTGATGATGGAATAGAGTGATGTTGTTTGTCTGAGT
>CAKNXH010000450.1:3116-56239 GCA_932178445.1 Andricus quercusramuli
ATTTCAAGCAATTTCACAAGATTCAAGGATTTTATTGAATCTTCGAGGATTTTAAATGATTCCAAAGATTATTAGGAGCTTAAACCGCTTTTTCAGAGAACTATAATATATGAAGGATTTTAAAGATTTCCAAAATTTTCCGGAGATTTCAAGGAGTAGCAAAAGGTTCCAGAAATTTTAAAGGATTGCACAAATTTGATAGGATTTCCAAATATTTCAAGATACTTGCACTGAACTTTAGAAAATAAATTTGTAAGGATTGCTAGCGATTCAAAAAATTTCAAGGGATTTTGAGGTATTTCAAGAAATTTTACAATATTCAAGGATTTCAAAGATTGATAGGAACATAAAAGATTTTTTTAGACAACTTTATTGAATAAGTTTAATTTTATTCACATTGCAGAGAATATCCATTGATTTTAAGCAATTTTGTCAGATTTCTTGGAAATTTCACGGAATTTTAAAGATTTCCAAACATATCAGTAGGTTTTAGGAAACTAAAAAAGAATTTGATCCAATTTCGAGGGACTTCCATAGATTTTGAGGCTTTTGAGAGGAATTTATGGGGTTTCTAAATATTTCAACTTTAATTGTACGATTTCAAAATATTTCAAGGGATTTCTAGTGAACTTTCGAAAATAAATTGTACAAGGGATTCCGAGCGATTTGGAAGGTTTTAAGGGATTTTAAGTTATTTTAAAGAATTTCAGAAAATTTGAGGATTTTATGAAATCTCTACAGATTTCAAGGGATTCCAAAGATATGTAGGGATTTAATCGGTTTTTTGAAGAACTTCAATGAATAAGTTTTATTTAAATTATATTCAGCGGCTTTCAAATAATTTATACTTTTGCGAATGAATTGTCACACCAAATGTAAAGTGTTCACTGCATCAAAGTTATTTTTAAAATGCTGGAAAACTTCGTTTTTCTGGAAAATTTTTGAAAATACCTGAAAATATCTTCAATTTATTTAAATATCTGGAAATACCTTGAAGCATTTGAAAATCTCTTCAAATCTTCGAAATTCTTTGGTACCCTCCAATTCATGTGAATAAATTCTTTGAAATGTTATTATCATATTATGAAATCTCTTGAAATCTCGTGAATTAACATGAAATTTGATGATATTATTTTATATTTGCTTAAATATCCTAAAATATGAAATTGTCTATAAAATTTTTTTAAGTTTTTAAAATTATTTGGAATACCTTCAACTATTGAAAATCTCTCCAAATCTCTAATTCCTTGTGAAGAAATTCTTCAAAATGTCAAATTAATTATTATAAAATCCCTTAAATCCCGTGTAGTTAACACTAGGGGTACTGAGGGCCGTCATTTGACGGTTGTCAATTTTAATTTTGTGATTATGTCTGTAATTTTCAAAGTTAATCTTTCGCGATTTGTGACTTTTATTTATTTGTCCCTTAGAGTTTTTTTCACGATTTTGAGACTTTTTTGTCAATTCGTTTTCAAAATATTGTATTGTTCACCTACTTGTACTGAGACCCGTCAATTGACGGTATCGTGCGACTTCTTCTTCTTCTTAACATTTTTTGCAGTATATCATTCATTTTTAATATTTCTTATCACACATCCGCCGAAAATATTCTAATAATAACGGTGGGCTTTTATACAATTTATAATTTCATACGTGTTTATTAATGCGAAATAAATTTTTATACAGAAATGACTATTTTTAGTGTTTCGACCTAACTATTTCTTACAGCGTATCATTAACTGTGGTGGCCATAATAAGAGGTGTAAGCCTTAACATACACTTGTAGCAATATAAGTAACAAAAAATATCAAAATCTATTACTTTATAAAAGCTTTACATACGAAAAAATAGATAACCGTCAAATGACGGCTCACCGTACCCGGCGGGGGGCCGGTCAGTCCAGTACCCCTAGTGTTAAATGATACGTGATGATATTCCTCAAAATCCCTAAAATTCTTTGCAATATTTTAAGTCCTATTAAATCCTATGAGATTCTGGCGAATTCGTTAAAGTACCTTATTGAGAGCCTTTAAACTCGATAAATGAAAAAAATGTTAAATGATTTTCCGGGAAATACTAATTTCACAACCTACGAAAAAACTTTTTTTTATATTATTTTTTTACAGAATGATGGGGAAAAAATCAAAATACTGATCTATAGATTAGTCCCGGTTATAACATCGTTATTACAATCTTTTATTGTAAAATTAATCAATTTTAAAAACATAAATTTCCTCTAAGCTTGATTTCTTAAAAATATCACGCAACAGTATTCCCCTCATGTAACTGATCGTAACATTTTTCGGAACTACCTTTCCCAAAAAAACTGTTACGTAATTTATGAATTTCCCCAGAGTTACAAATGAAGGGTATCACAGCAAAATATATCAAGCCATATTTGGCCAATTTTCTGAAGACAAAAAACATCCTATTGAATATAATTTTCAGTTTAATTAAAAATAAGGTCCTGGTAAAATTCATAATTTTTTAAAGAGGTCCTACCTTCAAAGGGATGTCCTACCCTTCAAATACAAGATGCGGACTAGAGTGGTTTCCGTACAAGAAACCGATCTCCGAATTTTCTTCAATGATGCAGCTACACATTTTCACAGGAACTAACTTGAAGGTAATAATAAATAATCGTCAATCAGACGTCACCTAAAACATCACCATTCCTAATATGAATACTCGAACACCTAACCAGCAACCGGCGATATTTAAATCACAAAAGAAAATCCGTTCTCTGTCATAAAGAAATTCATAAATAACGCGCCTGTCGTTTTTTTTTGCCACCATAACAGGGTGTTGTCCAAGCAAAGAAATAATAACGGAGTAACAAGAGGGTTGCGAGTGATCCACTAATACAGGTTGTTTCACGAATGCTTCCACTGGACTCAGTGGAGTCAGGAACGGGATGTACAGGACTGGAATGGGACGAGATGGAGACCGCATTAATAAAACATTAAGGTTTTGTAGACGATGTATCGATGTAGTGTTTATATTATCTTCTTTGATGTCGACATGTGAATTGGACAGATTTGTTATTCAGACTCCGTACATAAAAGTGGTGAAGTCTTGCTCCGCTCCGTTTGCGGACAGGCTGCGACGGCAGGCAGGAACAGACGGAAGGATGGACGGACGTGGACGAACAAACGGACGAACGAAGTAACTTCTTTCCATCTTCTTGGCCCTCCTGTTCTTCCTCGCCTGCCACTCACCCCGAAGGTTTATCTGAGCTCACTTACATTTCTCTGGAGTCTGGTGAACGTTGAGGGACTTTGAGAAAAGGTTGCTCATATCCTCGATAAACTCACATTTCCGCGATGAGAGTAAAGATATTTTATACACTCGTTGACAAGTTCTGGTGTTGTGCAAAACGATACCAATTTCTCGCCAATTGGGAATTGGAGGGATAAAGATCGATTCGATATTAGCGGTTCAATGGATGAGGAACGGACATCAGACTTGTAAGAAAAGATTGCATGATGTAGTTGAATCGTGTAACCACTCTCGAGGGAATGGTATTGAATGGCTAGCGTTAGCATCCCTGCGAAAAAGATTCCACTGAAATCGAATGATTGCACCCTGAAAACTTTCTTAAAAAACAACATTTGGTTCTGGATAAACTAATTCTAGTTGGAATAAAAAAGATTCCATGATAACCAAATTATGAGCATACAGTTGATTCATATATACCAACCTAGTAACACCCAGTCAACGAAACCTAGCTAACAAGGTAATATTTGTAAATAATTCCAATAATAGTGGAGCGGATTCCTGATTATCATTATCAATAATCGTTATCATGTTTTGATAGGCTCTCTCATAAATAATTTCAAGTGAATTAAGTGTTCAAATTTTGATCTAAAAATGAATGTTTTGAATTGTATAACACACAACCTCATACAAAAGTACCAGGTATCAAATTGATGCGGATAATTGATCAAAAGGATGCAACGTTTTGATACCCATATTCATGATCAAATTGATTTAAATTTCGAGATCAATTATCTGTCATAAAATTTCAATTATTCAACACATTATAAAATTATTTAAATCTCTTACAGTTACCTGAATGATGATCAATCATTGATGCTCGTTTAAAATTAAATTGTTAATCAAATTTTGAAAAAAAATAATTCACTCAGCTCAGTTTATGTAAATTTATGATTACTGAGGTTGTGGATGTTTGTTTACAAATGTCAGCAAATCTCGACCAAGGATCGATTATCGATTTGCAGAACTTGAAATTGGCAGATAGGAATGTTTTTCGAAATTGTGAATTGTCATTCTGTTTTGTATACTGATGCTAATACGCCTTGAAGTTATTCTTCTTAATTTTTATTGATTCTCTAAAGCGAATCATATTGAGTTGAAATTCTAAATCTAAATAGCTGCAACAATTTGATACCCCAAGTTTTAGTGTGCTCTTTTGTTCAAATCCTTTGATGCATGAACGAAATCTGTTGGGTGTAAGAATTTTTTCTTCGAGTGCAACCTAGATCCAAGGAACAGAAATATTTTTCGAAACTGTCATGCTAATTTTCTAGATTCGGAACAATTATGTACATACAGGATAATAGGAAAAGTATATGAATGCACTTTATAGGATTACTAAAATTTGGAACGGTGGGTCAACAATGCTATTCTCAATTATTGAAACTATTTCGCCTCGGTAAAATAGATAAATATTTCAGTTGTAGCGACATATTTTCCTTGTTGTTTTCATTATAAGTATGAACCTTGTCATTCGACCTAGGATTGCAAAGATGGTGCGTGTCCTAACTAGGCAAAATAGTTGATTCCTTCTATACGGGTACAAGGATTTTTTTTTGTACAATTTCAAAATGAAATCCTTAATCGAGAACAATTGTGGTGAAACGCAATTGAAAATATGAATTGCAGCAATATGATTATAGATAGGATTTGATACAAAAATATAATACGTTTCAATCCGTTTTCTGTATCCAAAAGTTTAGGAATTTCCTCTACATTTCTATCAAACGCCCTTGATAGAAAGTCTATCAAAATAAATAATCATCTTTATTGGAAGTGTCCTATGTTGTCACATATTGTCCCGCTAAAAAGGGAATCAATTTCTGTCAAACGTTTTTGGATCAAAATTGAATCCAATCTTATGAAATATGGCATCCCACATTCCTATTCACTCTAATATGCAAGCTCAAAACGTTCTACCAAGTAGCCGTTGTAAAATCTTATACTTTTTCTTCCTAGTTTTTTAAATATAAAAACTCTGTCAAATCTTATCTGCACCAGACATGTACTAAATCCTATAATGCAGAATCTGGAAAATTTCGATTGAATTCTACTCGTCGAAAAATCATTCATTTCTACCAAGATATTGTCATTAGAAATCTATTAAATCTTATGCAATGAGAAAAGTTTGATAGCTCGACGGATAAAATTTAATAAAAATTTTCGAGATTCTGATGAGTAGGATTTAATAAAAGCCGGAAGTGAATAAGATTTGAATGAATTTTAATAAGAAGCTGTTGATAGAAAGTAAAGATTTCTCGAAGGATACAATTTGATAGAAATTTTCTGAGTGTTGTACATACGATTTGATAAAAGTCTGTAGTGGATCAGATTTGATAGAATTTTAATCAGAAGCTGTTGATAGAAAAGTATAAGGTTTGTTGAATTGAAAAAGATGAATTAATCCACATTATTAAGTATTCAACAAATATTGATAAATTATTTAAAATATTATACGTGTCTTATGTTAGTGCTTTTTGCTGGAAATGAGTGTTTTTTGGAAGAATTTTCATATAAAATCACGAAGTTTCGAAATGTAGATGAAATTTCCAAAAATGTCAGGTTGTGTCAGTTTTTTACCCGAAAATTAACATTTTTCGACAAGAATCATCGCCAAGATTGCTAATTTTTAAAAATTGTAGGTTATGTTTACATTTTACACAGGAAATGAGTATTTTAAATAAAAAATTATTCGATTTTAAAGAAAATATATTACAATTCTGAACAATTTTCTGTTATTTTATTTTAGTTTTTGCATCGGAAATTATTGGTATTCTTAATCAAAAATTATTATATTTCAAAGAATATTTACAATTTATCCACAATTTGAGGTTATGTTGGTGTTTTTCCAGAGAAAATTTGTATTTTGACAAAAAAAAACATCCAATGGTTTTTGTTTACAATAATAAAATTTACAAGCTTGAACAATTTTGGACGGTGTTAAAGTTTTTTGATAGAAATTGAAATTTTGATTTCAAAAATATTAGATTTCAATGGAAATGAACAACCTTCAAACAATTTCAAGTTACGTTGGCGTTTTCCATCGACAATTGGTATTTTGAAACATGAATTAAATTATGATTTGAACAAGATTTATAATCTGTTGACAATTTTGGATTGTGTTATAGGGTTTTTCGTCGGAAAATGGTATTTTTAATTCAAAAAATTACATTTCAAACATTTTGAATAATTTCAAATTTACATCTTTTCAACAATTTTAGGTTATGTTAACATTTTTTACCGAAAAGCAGTTATACTTTTGTAGAAAATCATTAGATGTCTAATAAGTTACAAATTTGTGGATACATTTAAGGCTGTTTATAACGTTTTTCACCAAGAATCGGTCAATTTAAAACAAAAATCAATCAATTTTGAACAATATTTAAACTTTTTAAACAATAATAGAGTAGCTTAGCGTTTTTTGCAGCTTTTTTCAATTCTTTAAATTAAACTTACAATTTAGAACTACTTTAGTATATATTAGTGTTTAAAATACCAAAATTTTGTTATAATATTGATATTATATTTTTTTATTCAAAATTTGCATGAGACACCAAAAGATTACGCTCGAGATAGTTGTCTAGTTCTTCAAATATTTTTTTGGGTTACCAATTTTAAATCTTATCTCATTTTTCCTTCGGCCTTCTGCACCAAAAATTGTTGCTACATAAACCAAAAATCAAAACTGAAGAAAGCAACGAATATTAGTTTATTTCGCCTAGAAATAGTAAAATTGTAGTGATTTTTTCATATTTTTCTTATATGAATATTTCTTCAGGACGTTTTTTTCGATCAAATTAAATATTGATGCGATCAAATGAAATTTCATAATAGATTCAATACTTTCACGATGATTCATTATAATCAATTTAAATTTAAAATGTTAATTTATTAAATGAAATTTGGTTATTAATTTTCAATATCACCAAATAAGATCCATTTTTTTAATAATAACCATTATTGAATAGACAATCTGATTATTATTTCTGATAATAAATAGAACAAAATACCTAAGAGCAATGAAGCTAAAGTATTGGATTTTACAATCTGAGAATTTAGAATCAGAAATTTCAAGAAATTTCAATATTTTAACATTCATCCATAAACCAATAGGTCACAACATTATGTACTGCTTCATACATTTCCTCATCGACAAATTAAAATGGTTCCTACCTAAAAGACGAAATAAACAATCTCATTCAGACAGAAGTGCTAAATTCTATAGAAATTGTTTTTATTTCATTACAAGTAAATCGATTATAATAGATCAGAATCGTAATAATGTAGGAACATTATTCCACATACGGATACCATGCTTATGATATCTGAGAAGATCATCACTATAAATAATACTATGATCCATCAAAACTTTAGTTTACTGCAATTTTCGTTGCAGCAGACATTTATAGATGAAATCGACACCCTCGTAAGCATGTATAAATTAATAATCCATTCTAAATGCTGTCATCGAATGAATGCCAAATGGTAGCATCACTCGACCTTCAAGAGGTCCATTAAGATTCCTCACCTCCTCTTCACAGATTGCTACACGAAATCGCCAATGACGTTAGTTAACATGCTCTCTAAATCTGATGTACAAGAATAAACATTTAATCATAAAAAAATCTTCAAATCTTACTGCTGAAAGAATTTTGAAGTGAATGTTTTATTTATATCATACACTCTAACATACAGGCTAAGCAAAAATTCCCGATTTAGTTCCTACTTGATTTTATTCAATAATCCTGATTTTTATATGCGAACCTCATACATCTTGATTTTTCACCTCATGATTTAAAGAAGAATCTGATTCTAAGTAATCAGATTCACAATTGTTTTTCTTTAATAAATTTATTTTAATTTATCAAAAAGCTAAAACTGATAATGTGGTTAAAGATTCGTTAAGTTGACCAAGAACCGTACTTTAGAGAACCGAAGCAAGTTTTATGTCTCTGTTTATTAACTTTAGAAGAAAAAAAATCTTTAAAAACATAAACTCAGAAAAATTCGCCTTGTGTAACAGAATTACACAAAAGGCCTTAAAACTCTTTTCCTTATTCTTTCTCCGTTTTTTATACTATTAGACCCCAAAATTTTCAGCCAAAATAGGTGAGAGAACGGATATTATTGGCGTTCCAAATTTTTGTTTGTAAAATTTCCCATCAAATTAAAACTATATGGGGTAAAAAACGAAATCAATTACTTGATTAAACTGTTTATATGGAAATTCAGTATGTTTTTTAAATGCCAAATCTTTTTTAATAGACGCCTTTACTTTCTCGAATGGAATGTTAGGAAACATGGGAATTACATTACAAGAAGCTAGAATGTGCCATTGTGGAGTAGTGATTGTCTACATGTGTTTTAGAAAAGCTACACAATTATTGTCTCGATATTTAGAAACTGTTATTGATTTTTTGATCATTTTTCTGAGTAATTCTTCTAATTTCCTGGTTGGAGATCTTATTGTTGGTATTATTGGTATTGATAAATAATTAGCTTTATGAGCTTTTATTCGACCATAGGCTAAGGAGAGAACTATAATTATTGTATCAATATCACACTTTTTAACATTTCCTAGATAAGGGACAATACTTAAATTACGTAACGGATTATAGGCCCTCTGTGAGACCCTCCTCCGTCCTTAACAAACTGTAACTAACTATTTCGACCCCCGCCCCCCTGTCCTCTCGGTACGTAATTTTCAGTTTCCAAAAATGTTTTACTAGTTATTGCTAGTAGAACTAGGCAGGGCGTCCAAGAACTTAATTTTCAAAATTCCCATATATTTCCTTGTCTAATTTTTCATTTCCCTTGATCATTAATATTCAAATACCAGCATTTTAACCTAGATATACTTTCAAAATAGAATCTTCTATAAACGGAATAAAACAGTATTTCAGATACAAATTCAAAATTTTCAAATCAATTTATTTATTTTGAATAAAAAAATGACTTTTGTGCTGTAAAAGATGGTTTTTTAACAAAATACTTTAATTTTCAACAAAATAATTGAACTCTTAACATAATAGTTGAATTTTCAACCTAAAAATATGAATTCCGAACAAAAAGTGTCATAGCTTATATTTCAATAAAAAAACATGACATTTATAGAAGAAAAAGTTTTTCAAACTCAAAAAGACGTATTTTCAACAAATAAAGATTTTTGACTGTAAAAAGAAAATGTCACTTAAATTGTTGAACCTTCAAGCCAAAAGACGAATTTTCTCTACAAAATTGAATTTACAAACCAAAAATATGACTTCAAAGAAAAATTATTTTTTCACGAAACTAATGCATTTTATCCAACAAAAATGAAAATTTTAAACCAAGAGAATAATTTTTTTCACCAAAGAAGGGAAATTTCCAATTGAAACACATAATGGTTAACAAAATGGAAAAGTTACATTTTCAGTTAAAAAATTAATTTTAAACAAAAAAAAAAGACTTTCCCACTAAACAGTTAAATTTTTAACCAAAGACATAAGCCTTCAATCAAAAAAATAAATTTTTAACAATTCACCCAAGTGGTTGAATTTTTAATTTGAGAATATTAATTTTCAACAAAATAGTTAAACTTTCAACCAAATCTTTCAAATAAAATAAATGAATACTCCAGCAAAGGAGATTAATTTTTAACCAAAAAGTTTCATTTTCATGTTTAAAAAAATTCTACCAGAAGCGCATAAATTTATAAATCAAAAAGATAAATTTAAAAGAAATAGTTGCATTTTTTGTATAAAAAGATTTAAGTTGACTTTTCACGATCAAACTATAAACTTTTAACCAAGAAATAAGTTTCTACGATGAAAATTTGCATTTTCAATTGAAAAAGACGAATTTTTACCCAAGAAGGATGACTTTTTAGCAAAATCGTTGAATTCTCTAGCCAATATGTTGCATTTTCATGCAAAAAAATTAAATTTCTTTCGAAACAGATGAATTTTCATTTAAAAAGAAAAATTTTTTTTTAAATAGTTGAATTTTCATCCAGAAAAGATTCCAGTTGACTTTTATGAATTTTTGAACAAAAAGTAAGTTTCTACGAACAAAATTCAATTTTTCATCCAAAAAGACGAATTTTTCAACCAAAAGGGATAAATTTGTGAAGAAATAGTTGAATTCTCTACCGAACAGTTGAATTTTTATCCAAGAAAGATGAAATTGGTACTAAAACAGATGAATTTTTGATAAAAAAGGACCGATTTTTTTTTTAAGTTGAACTTTCATCCAGAAAAGCTTTCAGTTTATTTTTTAACACCAAAATATGAATTTTAAAGGAAAGGTAAATTTTGTACGAAATAGTTCAATTTTCAACAAAATAGTAGAATTTTCAACCAAAAGTATGACTTTTCAACAAAATACTTTTTTTTCAACCAAACAGTTTCATTTTGATCCAAGAAAGGTGAAATTTCTCTGATAACAGATGCATTTTTAATTAAAAAAAAGAAAAAGATAGTTGAATTTTCATCCAGAAAAGATTTCTGTTGTCTTTCCAACACCAACATATTAAATTGAACCAAAGAGTAAATTTTCTACAAAATAGTTAAATTTCAACCAAAAAGTATGACGTTTCAACAAAATTGTTGAATTTTAAACAAAGCAGTTACATTTTTATCCAGTTGTTGTCAGTTACAAATCCTAGAAATTCAACAGAAAAGCTTATTCATTCATTATTCGAAGTTCAGAGATATTACATGAGAATCCAAAGCAATTATTACACTCACTAGAGTCCCGCTTTACCGGCCGTTTCGGGGGTGCCCTCATTGGCCTTCGCGGTAAATCGGGTCTCTCCAAAACGTAAACAATCAGGGCAGTCATAACGATTTCTGTTGGAGTTTTGTCCTAAAAAAATATTTCTGTATTTTTGCCATTTTGGTTTTATAATATCATGATAAACGTGACAATGTTTGTGCTCGAGAATAAAACTTTATCGAAGTAATGATTTCCCGGTTGCAAACATTTTTCACGGTCAATGAAATTAGAAAATTCGAACTCTGAAGCTAAACATTTTTCATTTAAAGTAATAAATCATAAGCTATAAATTGAAGCACTCAAAAGTGGAACTCTTGCATTTTAAACTTTTTAAATTCGAGCTTAAAAGATTTTTCATTCAAAAATTTTGTATTCGAATGTTCAATAATTCACACGTATAAAATGGAAGGTACTAACACTTTCCAATTAAACAGTTTCAAATGAAATGCAGAAAAACTGCAAAATTTAGTAACATTTATAAATTATAGAGTTCAAAGATTCAGATTCAATTCCAAAAATATAAATCCACGTCATAATTTTCAATGCTCTAAATTCTAAATTGAAGAATCAACAAATGTACTTTCACATTTCCAAAATTATATTATTTCAAGCAATTTCAAGCTAGAAACATTGAAAATTAGAAAATTAAAGAAATTTAACTGAACACTTTGTAAATTAAAAGTTATATTATTTTAATTTCAAATCCTTAAAAAAGGTTTAATACCCCAAACATAAACTCAAAACAAACTTTCCTACTTTATGAATTATATGCATTCAATTTGTCTGAAACAAAGATAAACTAAATATTTGGTTGAAATGAGAAATTATTAATTATATATTTATAATTATGATAATAATTAAAAAAATAATAATTATAATGAAATTTTAATTAGATAAATATTTATATAACTTTCCACTTTACATATTCCTTAACTCAGATTCACGAGCTATCACATCATTGTACGTATTCTGGACGATAACGTATTTCTCTAAAATATACTTTTTTTGTGGCAACTGCTTAAACTTCTTTAATAATCTCATATTGATGAGCGAATGTTATACGCTTCCTTTTGTTTTTCGACGACATTTTCGCAACTGACTGAAAATGACTAAAGCAGACGACGCGAATAACCACCGAGGGTACTGCCTACTTTTTTCATACACCCCTGCGTTGTTGTGGAGATGCTTCTTTCACCACGCAGCGCCTCTCTCTCGCCCCCTTTGTCCACCTTGTCCGGTAAATCGGGACTCCAGTGTACATCAAGAATCTGGAACCATTTTCTATGCAAACAATAACTGTATCGATGAACTGGTAGAAACAGTCCACGCGGAAATTTTCACTTGTATCATCTATTACCTGATCAGCATGCTCATAATCAAAATTGACCTTTTTCATCGCCTACGTATTTGTGCTTCAGCTTTAAAAACTCCTTCAACGCACACAATTTATGCTAATTCCTTAGCATCTGGTTTGACTGAAGCATACCTTGGATTGAATCTACGCTGTTAGAAACATTTGCAGTAAATTTAAGTAAAAAATAGATAAAGCCCATTACAGTGGCAAACATTTCAAAGTTCTGAAGCTAAAGTTTAAGAACCAAATATTAAAATTTAAGAGTATGTTTTCTAAACTTGAGAAAGTTGAATTGAAACTGATGAAATTTGTATTGAAACTTTGTCCTTCTGCTACATAAATGCGTATCACAAATATCGCAAATCCTGTTTCTTTATCAACGAATTAAGAAACGTCGAACTTGTTTTCTATCGAAAATTTTAAGAATACGCACTGATTGATAAGTGATGCCTTCGGTCTTACTTAGACCCTCGGAAACATTGACTTTGATGTTGAAAATTAAAACCAAAATCGAAAGCCACCTCTGATTTACAATCCTAGAGCGTCGATTTGATAATCCTGATAGTGATTCTAAAACACCTGGTAATATTCAAACATCCTGTTCAACTATGATCTTTTTGAAAACAAAGAAAAAATTATGGATTGTACTTGGTACCATCTAGATTATCTAGAAGATCAAACTGACCTTCCAAATTTTTACACTCCATGTTCGACTATCCATTTTCCCGTGTGTACGTTGTTTTTATATGAATATATTTGATCCAAAACCTCTGAAACGACATTTCCTGAAGTTTAAATTTGGAGGGAGGCAAGACCTACTGTTGCAGCATTATGCAGAAAATGCGTAACACAAAGCTCGTAATAGTATGCAGGAATGCTGGCAAGGCAGCGAAGACAGGGTGTAGATACGCGCTGCAGGGAGGTTTGAAATCAAGAGAGAAAGAGGCCTTTCTTGACTCTCGTGCTGAGTGAAGGCCGAGTCCAGGATATTGAGTGACAGCCTCGCCACGTACGTGGGAGGCAACTCACAACAAAGAAAGACGATAGTCGTATGCAAATTTCCAATATCGTAAGTTTACCCGATCAATCGATCCTGTTCTACAAAACTGGGCATTAGATACTGTTAGCTAGACAAGAAACAGTCGAGCACTGAATCACCGTTGCACATTTCCGTACCACATTCTCAAACGATTTTGCAAAAGTCAAACATCAACTTCAAATTTTAGAACTTGAAAAATTTTAATGTACATTCAATCATTGTTTGCTTCTTATCATGTGAATAATTTAACATATCGATGTGTCCAAATGGAAAGGTTTCATCTCGAAAAGCTGAATCAAAAGGTGCTAATTCGTGGAGACCAAATGAAAAAGGTGCTACAGAGTTGAGGGCCACAATGTTATAGTCTCATAAGATGGGGTTCGAAAAAGTTTTGTAACACGTGACATATCTCTGATCAACAAATAAAATTGAAATCCGTATCGATACACATTAAAGGCCAATATTATGGACACGAAAATTTAATAGTTGCATTTTCAATAAGATAGTTAAATTTTCAAGCCAAAAAGACGACTTTTTTAAGGACTGTTGAATTTTCCACCAAGAAAGATGACTTTTCTATCCTAAGAGATCTACAAAACAGTTAAATTTTCAATAAAAAAAAATAATATCCTGAATGAAACATGTGATAGCTTATATTTAGTCAAAAAATATTTCAATTTTGAATTACAAAAATATGAATTCAACTAAAAGAATGAATTTTCAACCAAACAGTTCAATTTTTGAGTGAAACCGATGGCAAACAAAATAGTTTAATTTTCCATATCTTATGTGAATTTTTGACCAAGTAGTGGAATTTTGAACTAAAAAAAATGTTTTTAACCAAAAATGAAACAGTTTAATTTGCATAAAAAAACCAGCATAAAAAAAGAAAAGGAATTATCAGCCAGTTAAATTCCACACAAGAAGATGAAGTTTTAACAAAATGGTTGAATTTTCAAACAAATAGATGCAATTTCAACAAACAAGATTTATTTTCTACTCAAATGGACCATTTTTTAACAAAATATTAAAGTTTTCAGGTTGAAAAGTCGAATTTCTGACACGAAAATATGAATTTCAAAATAAAATGGTGAATCTTCAACCATAGAAAAATTAATTTTCCGAAAATTAGTTTAACTTTCAACCGAGTGATTGATTTTTCTATTAAAAGAGAATTATTCCTCAAAGAAGCATGTAATAGTCGATATTTCAACCAGAGGAGAAATTAATTTTAAATAAAAAACATGTTAATTCAAAGAAAAAAGGCGAATTTTCAATCAAATAGTTCAATCCACTAACAAGACAGATTAATTTACAACCAAACAGTTGCATTTTCAACAAAGAAGGATGAATTTTTAACAAACAAGGTTGATTTTCTACCCAAATTCATGAATTGACAACAAATACATAATTTTTCCACCAAATAGTTGAATTTTTTAACCAATGAAGGAGAAGTTTCCAACCAAATATGGAGTAGCTATTTTCAGATGAAAAATTTATTTATAACAAAAAAAGGACGAATTTGAAACAGAAAAATTCAGCTTCCAAATAAATAGTTTAATTTCGTATTATTATTTCAATCTTCAACCGAAAAGTTTAATTTTTCATTAAAACAAATTTAGTTCAACCCAAAAAGACGGGTTTTTATCAAAATAGTTGAATTTTTTTCAAATTTCTGAACTTTCAAATTACCGAAAAAAAATTACTCAAATATTTATTAACGAAATGGAAATATTCGGAAAGTGAAAGTGAATGGAAATAAAAAAATTCAAAATTTTTAATTACCGATATTTCAAGTTCAGAAAATAAATTATTCGATATTTTTCATATCTTTTATTATTTTTATCTTTATCGATAAAAATAATAAATACAATTTTGGGGGAAGGGGTGGGGAATTTGAAACTTTATTGCATTAGAATTTCGGGAATGTAATCATTTGTGAATATTTAAATTTCTTAATTAAACATTTTCCGTGGTTTCTTGTATGTTTTTAGTGATTTCAAGTTTCGGAAAATTTCATTTTGCGCGAATTTTCTGTTTGTATAATTATATATATATATATATATATATATATATATATATATGTAGGGTAATTTTTAACATTCGGGATTTTCGTTTTTTTTTTGTCAAAATTTTGTCATCACGATGATAGAATAGAATAGAAAATTAATTTTCTAGTTAAAAATTCTTCTTTCATGGTTTAAAAGTCAACTGTTTTCTAAAATAGTTAACTTGTTAGCTTGAAAACTTCACTATATTGTTGAAAATTCGTCTATAAGGTTGGAAATATATGTATTTTATTTAAAATTCATCTTTTGGTCGAAAATTAATCTTCTTCATTCAAAATTCATCTCTGCAGGTCGAAAATTCGGCTATTTGGTAAAAATTTTAATATATTTTGTTGACAGTTGAATCATTTTGTTGAAAACTCAACTATTTTATGCAAGTCATCTTTTTTGGTCCAAAATTCAGATGTTTTTTTTTTTGAAAATTCTTCCTTTAGGATTGAAAATTGATCTCTCATGGTAGAAAAGTATTTTTTTGTTGAAAATTTACCTGTCTTCTTAAACTTTATCATTCTGGATTGAAAATGCATCTTTTATTTCATAATTCAGTCTTTATTTTTATTTTCCCTTGAATGAAAAGTCTTTCTAGGTAGAAAATTCATCTCTGTTTGCTCAAATGAAATTTTTTTAATGAAAATTCAACATTTCGGGTAGAAAATTCAACTATCTTTTAAAAAATTCGTCTTCAACTGAAACATTCGAAACAGCGGAAAAATAATTTCTATTTGAGTCTTCGTTCATAAATAACATCACGATTTTCTTATCTTTGGATCTTTCTCAGTTCCACTAAAATCATATTTTCGTCTATCTCACATTTGCCTGACGTCATTTATTGACAGAGCTTAGCTGCTGTTTGTTCTTGTCGCGCTTCTTGTATACATGACTCTGAATAATTTTTAAGCCATTCATTGTTATTTCAAAATCATTGACGTCAATTTACAGCTTTTTTCCTCACATCTTTAATTACAATCTAATACAGCAGCTCATATAAATAATATTGCTTGATATTTTGTACATTTTTAATTGAGCGACATTAAAAGTGTCAGTTTTTGTTATAAAATAAATATTAGCATTCATAAAAGTATACAACATGTGCGTTTGATGAGATAAGTATTTAGTATAAAAAGGCGACTCAACGAATTATGACGACATACTTCTAGTTTGTGGAAAGGAGAAGTTAAAGTTTAAACCTATTTTTCAACCATGAATTTTGCCATCTTCTGCTGCTTACTGGCTTTCTCTGCCTTTGAAGTAAGTTACCTTCATTTTCATTTTATTACATATCAAAACAAAATTAGAGTTTTTCCATTTTTAACACATTTAGTAACTGAAATCATTATTAACAATTACATGAAATTCCACGTGAAAGCACACAAATGATAAACACCTAACCAATTCTTTACCAATGTATAAACCTATTCTATATAATAAGAGAAATTTAACAAATACTTTTTTCGAAAAATTTATTTGTGGAAGCATTATCGGATTTAAATTTTTCATCGTTTTGGAAAATTGTATTGCCAATAAAGATAAGAAACAGCCGCAAGATTGATGAATTAGAAAATATATTTGTGGGAGAATATTTTTCTTATAATTTCCTTAAGTTTCATGCACGTGGGCATTGTTTAAGGGTCATGCAGTATGTTAAAAATACAGTAAAAACGATATGATAATCATTTTTAAAAAATTTCAATTGTCACTGTTTTTCAAGGTAATTATGAAAATTTCTTTTGACAATATAAACACAAATTTTTGGCCATACACGTGTACATTTTTGATTTTAATTGATTAGGTTTGATTGTGTCATCGTTACTTCTATAGTTAACCTTGAACAATATTTATTATATGCATACATATTTTTGAAGCCGCCTATTTCTGTGCAAATAGTAAAGTCAAGTCATGCTTTCTCAGCATTATAGTCTCAAAAGCAGTTCGGAAAATCTTACGAATTCTTATCTAGGCTGGGGGAGGGGGGGGGGGGACGAAGCATTTATTACGTAAGTTTCATCTTTCTAATGATTGATTTGAAATACGCTAATCAACACCTGTTTTGGCTGTCGAAATTACTTGTTATACTATTATAAACATTACACCATTTTTTTCCTTCTTATTATGTAATGTTTCATATTACAAACGTCCAATACATATAGAATCGAGAAGTTGAACCATTCCTGAAATCTGATGTACATATCTTTAATGAAATCTCAAGGAATAAATCTGTAAAATTATTTAAATCCTGCAAAAATTCTTTGGAATTCTTTGAATTCCGCGGATCCTTGAAATTTAAAAAACTTTAATCCCTTTAAAATTCATTCAAATCCTTAAAATCAATGGGAATCTTCCCAAGTGTCTTAGAATCCCTCACAATAGATTAAAATCCATTAGCTGAAATTTTTGAAAGCCTTTTTGAAATTCGAAATCATTGATACCTCTTTATTCCTCTTAAATTTCATTCAAATTCCCTAAAAATCCTTTGAAATCCTCGCAAATAATTTGAATTTTTTGTAATCTTCAAAAATCTCTTTTAATCCCTTAAAATCGTCGAAATAACAATAAAATCCCCTCATATCCTTAGAAATTCGTGAAAATACTTGAATAACACATGAAATAAATATTAAAATCTCTTAAAATCCTTTAAAACCCTTTGAAAATAGTAAAAGTCCTTTAAATCACCTGAAATTTTCAAAATTCCATCAAAATCATTTACAATCCTTTAAAATCCGTTGGAATTCAGTAACTTCTTTTAAAATCTTTTAAAATCCTTTAAAAACTGCAAAAATCCTTGGGATTCGATTACGATGTTCAAAATTCCATGAAAATCACTTATAATCGTTTAAAATTCGTAGAAATCCCTCAAAATCAGTTAAAAGTCCTCAAATGCAGTGAAATATTTCGAAATCTTATGAGATCACTTGAAATCTGCAAAGCAATCCCCCTTTAAAATTCATTGAGATCTTTAAAATCCATTTGAATCTATCCAAATCTCTTGGAATCCCTCACAAGATAATTAAATCCATTACATTTTTTGAAATCCTTTTGAAATTTTTTAATCTTTGATACGCCTTTGTTTATCTTAAATTCTGTTCAAATCCGCTTAAAGTCCTTTCAAATATTTGCAAAATATTTTTGAATCCCCTGTATCATTATGAAATCTCTTTAAACCCCATCAAATCTTCAAAATCCTGTTGAAATACCCTTTAATCCTTCAAAATTTGTGAAAATATTTCAATGTTAGATGAAAATCTTCGAAAACCTTTGAAACCCAGTTACTTTCCTTGAAATCTCTTTAAACCCTTAAAAAACCTTATAAAAGTGAGAAAATCATTGAAATCACTTGAAATCTTGAAAATCCCATGAAAATCCCTCAGGGTCCTTTAGATCTGTGAAAATCTCTAAAAATCGGTTAAAATCTTTGAAATCCCGGGAAATATTTCAGGATCTTCCGAAATTCTTTAAAGTCTCTGAAATTCATTAAAATCTTTGAAAAACTATGCGAATCTTTGCGAATTTCTTGAAGATTCATACAATATATTAAAATCGATTGTAATCTTTCACCAGCCTTAAAACTTTCTCGAAATCCCTTAAAATCATCGAAACCCCTTTACATTCGTTAAATTAAAATCCTTTGAAATCTTTGCAAATCTTTTTAAATCCCCGGATATCTTTTGAAATCTCTCAAAATTCTTTCCAATCTTCAAAATCTCATTAAAATACCCTGATATTCGTGAAAATTCGTGAAAATAATTCACCTGTAATTTTTAAAATCCCACAAATATCTTCCTTATTTATTCATAATGTGTCCCCTAAGGGTTTACATGGCTTTAATTTCTTACAATACTTCCTTCTATATGTTTTATGAAATATTATCCTTACTATTTACAGTTATTTACACCTATTTACAGAGAATCTCATATCTAAAGCCTTAATTCTATTTTTTACGATAGCGCAATTTGTGACGTGTTAGCGAGCGAGTGAGCGAGAGATTGAAAGCGAGAGTGCAAGAGAGAGAGAGAGAGAGAGAGAGCGGTAATGCAAATGCATCTTGATTTACTTATGCTGTTACATATCCATTGCTTGCAAATCTTTACGCTTCTAATTTAAGCGACTTCCGTTTCCTTTTTCTTTCACTTCTCTTGTACCTCCATTTTGCCATTTTTTTCCCATCCATTCTTTCATTCTTTCTCAATTGCTCCCCTAGCATCCTCTAACTCCATCATCCACTCTTCCCCCCACCATCCTCCCCTAGAATCTTTACCACATTCTCTTGCCAGCTTCCTTTATCTTCCTTTTCTCTCCTACAACCTTCCCATACATGCTCCCATGTTTCCATGCTGGAAAAACATAGTTTTGTAGAGAAGGATGAGAAAAATAAGGGGACAGAAAGAGATTGAGCTGAGGCTAAAGATCCGATGGAAATGGAAAGATTAGAAGAAACGCGCGAAATGATGATAGAAGTAATGGGGATGTATGAAGAAAGGCAGGAGAAAAAGGTTGAGGAAATAAGGAAAGAAATTAGACAGGAAATGGCCGAACTTAGGAAAGAAATGAGGAAATGGGAAGAAGTCAGGGAAAAGCTAGAGAAAAGGATGCAGATGTTGGAGCAAAGGCTAGAAAAGAAGGAAGGGCCTAATAAAAAGGTAGATGAGTTGGAAGGTAGAATACAAAAAATTGAAAGCTCAAACTGTGAGTTTGGAGGTGGGGAGAGTGGGAATAAGGAGAAGGAAAGGCTGAGAAAAATAGAACAAAGAATAGAAAAGAAAGAGAGAGAAGAAAGCTGATGGAAGATGTGGAGGAAGTACTAAAAAGGATTGATGCTAAGGTAGAAATAGAGGACGTGCGAAGTTAGGAAGGGAAGAGCGAAGAGGTGAGAGAATGGTACTAGTGAAACTAAAGAAATGGGAACATAAGAGGGAAGTGATGACAAAGAAGAGGGTGTTATATGGAAGCTCGAAGAGAATAGAGGATGATTTGACATGGGTAGAAAGGAACATGCAGTATAAGTTAAGGAAAATAGCGGAAGAGGAAAGAAAAAAGGGAAAAAGAACATGGGTTAACTATAGGAGAATACAGATAGAAGGTGTATGGTGGCATTGGGACGAGGACAGGGAAGACTTAGTAAAAAACGAGGTATCGGGAAACTAGGAGAGAAAAGAACGGGAGGTAAAGAAATAAGAAATAGTGAGAAACAAAAAGAGACGAGAAACGAAAGTAGAGAAGATTGGAGGATAAGCTACTGGAATATAGCAGGCTTAGAAAGAAAAGATAGGGAGTTTATGAGAAATTTGACACAATGGGATGTAGTAGTAATGATGGAGACGTGGCTAGATGGAATGAGAACGGTAATTGATTATGTGGTAGTGGACGACGAAGTAAGAGAGAAGGTTAAGAAGCTAGAGGTGGGCAAATACATCGATTCGAATCACTTTCCCATAATAGTGACGGTAGAGGGAGAAATGAGTAATAACAAAAAGGTTAATAGGGAAGCAAAAGTAAAAAGAGCACGAAGAGGGGATTGGTCAATGGAAGTTAAAGAACAGTTTAAAGAAAAGGTCAGGAATATCAAAATGGGGGGAGGAAAGGTAAACGAGGAAATGGAAATAATGGTAGGAGAAATAAAAAGAGTATTAGAGTGCACGAGCAAAAAAGAAGTTAGTGAAGGAGGGGATAGAAGTGGATGGAATGAAGATTGTAGACAGAGAAAGAAGGAAGTGAGAAGAATATTAAGAAAACGAAGAAAAGGGACAAGTGGAGGAGAACAATATAGGAAAAAAAGAAGGAGTATACTGAGCTGTGTGAGCAAAAAAAGAGAGGAGGAAAATAAAAGTTTTGAAGAAGAAGCGGAGAAAGCTAGGACGGAAGAAGAGGTTTGGCAGGTTGTAAGTAAAGAGAGAAGAAGAAGGAAAAGAGTAAACCAAGATATTCAGATGAAAGAATGGAAAAAATATTTTATGGAATGACTAGGAGGGTTAGAGAGGAAAGTCAGGAAAGGAGGAAAAGATGGTAGGGAAACAGATGAGGAGGAGGACATTACAAGAGAGGAAATATTGAAGGTATTAGGGATGCGAGGGGAGTTAGCGAGAAAGTGTTTGATGGAGGTAGAACAAAGGAGAGGGAGGGCTATGGAATTAACGAGATGGGAGGAAGAAAGGAGGGAGTTCTTTAAGGCTAAAGATATAGAAGACGGGAATGGAATCAACTATGAAGAATTGGAAAAAAGGGAGAGAGAAAAACAATTAAATATCTTCTATATAATCCTTAAAAATCGATTGAATCCAGTTACTTCTCCTGAAATCTCTTGAAATTCCATTTGAATCCCTTAAAACCTTTTAAAACTACAAAAATCCTTGAAATCACTTGAAATAGATAGGATTTTAAAATCCCATGAGAATCCCTTAGAATCCTTCAGAATCTATGAAAGTCTCTAAAAATCAGTTAAAATTCTTGAAATATTGTGAAATATTTCAAAATCTTACGAAATCCCTTGAAACCTTTGAAATCTTTTTAAAATAATTAAAATCCTTGCGAAACCATACAAATCTTTTCGAATCTCTGAAAATCGCTTAGAATATATTAAAATCGATTACAATCTTTTGATAGCCATTAAAATTCTACGAAATCCCTTGGAACTATCGAAACCCCTTTATATCCCTTAAAATCCTGTGAACCTCCTGAAATCCTTTGAAATCTTGGCATATCTTTTTCTATCCCCTGAAATATTTTTGAATCTCTTTACATCCCTTCAGAATGTCTCATTTAAATCATTTCAAATCCGTGGAAATCCCATAAAATCTTTAAGAACCGATTAAAAGCCTTGAAATTCCGTGAAATATTTTTTAATAATACGATATCCCTTAAAAACTTTCTAATCCCTTCAAAATTCACTGCAATCTTCAAAATCCGTGAAATATTTCCGAATCTCTTGAAATATTTTACAATATATTAGCATCGATAAAAATCTTTCAAAGGCCATTAAAATTCCTCGAAAGTCCTTAAAATCCTTAATCTTTGAAAATCTTTTTTAAATCCCCACAATTTTTGCAATCTCTCTAAATCAACTAAAAATCTTTGAAATCTGATAAAAAGCACCTTTCAAAACTGTGAAAATTTTTAAACTCGACTGAAATCTTTGAAATCCCATAAAGATCCTTTATAATCCCTTTGAAATTCATTGGAATCTTAAAAATGCGTGAGAATCTTTCAAAATATCTTAAAATTCCTTACAATTTATTAAAATTCATTGAAATCTTGAAAAAGTTCTAATCAATTGTCCAGAAGTGTGTGTGGATTTGTGTATATGGATGGTGTGTGGATTAGTGTATGTGGATGCATGTGTGGATTTGCGTGTGGATGTCACATTTTTTTGCGAACACGATAACTTGAAAACGGTGGCAGATAAATTAATGATATTTGGAGGGTCTACTTTCACCTTGAATGTCTTGAAACTGGTAAAAGGGTTTCTAAATATATTCATTGTATTTTTTTGAGCACCCTATCATATTGATACAAGAGCATACAAGATTTCTTGGATCAAGGCGAATCGATTGACCTATAATATTGATACATTTTACTGAAGAGTGAGGAAGCTATGGTAGTGCATAATATTTGAAAAACGGTTTTTCATACTGAAACTTTTTTCACTAACATAATTCAAAATTGATGCAAGAACGGAAAAAGACGGTTTATATATTTTTTCTTTTTTTCTGAAAAAGCAAGTCTCTTCTTAGCCCCATTCTTCACTACTTGCTTCATTTCATTTCCTTTACATAAAATTGCATTTATTTCAAACCTGCTGATTAAACTGTTCAATTAATGAGTTCTGTAAACGCTTGTTATTTTGACATTTTCGTTGCTTGAAATTGCTCAACTTTTTAAGTAATTTATTGACCATTTAATCAGTAAGCTTTCGATTAATGTCATTTTTTCTAAGAAAATTAAATTAATTAAATATTTCGAAATCAAAATTTAGCAGTATCGAGTAATCAAATTTGCAATATCAGGGTTGTTACGAACCTCGAATTTTGAAATTCCCGGTTTTTCCCTGACTTTTTCCTGATCGATCTTCCATTTTCCCTGCCCAATCTAAATTTTTTCTTTAAGTAATAAAACGCCTAGGATATCAATAATTTTAATGTAAATAAAACTTTTGTTTAACAATGTATTTCAGTGACTATAAGGAATCATCCACAAATTACGTATGGAAAACGTAAAATACATGAATTTTGAACCAAAAATGGTAGAATTATTTTTAATCAAAGTGATGAATATTCGATAAAAAATCAATTCTCAATGAAAAGCGTAATAGCTGACATGTTCACAAAAAAGATTTTGATATACAATCAAAAAAGCTGAATTAAACCCAAAAATACGCATTTTTAACAAATTATTTGAATCTTCCAACAAAACAGATTAATTTTTGAATCAGGAGGAGGAATTTTCATCAAAAGAGTTGAGTTTTCAAACTGAGACAGATTTTTCAGTGGACCAAATAAGTTTAAAAAATTCATTTTCAACTGAAAAAAAAAACGAATTTTCAACCAAATTTGTAACCAAAGAAATTAATTTCTCGATGAAATTATGAATCTTTAACCAAGAAAATTAATGTTTAACCAAATAATTCAATTTTCAACCCAAAAGATGAATTTGATACAAAAAAATACAAATGTTTGAAAAATCAATGAAATTTCAACCAAAAAGATTAATTTTTTACGAAAAAAGATATAAATAAAGATAAAGATAGATAAATAAATATAAAGATACGAAAATTAATATTCAACCTAAAAGGTGAATTGGTCACCAGGAAGATTAATATTCTACCACAAAATACAAAGTTTCAACATAAAGAAATTTTCAACCAAATAGTGCAATTTTCAATTATAGAAAATAAATATCCAACCAAACATGTTTTATTAATTTAATTAATCAATAAATTAATTAATCAATTAATTTACAACATCAAAAAATTTTAACAAAATAGTACAATCTTGAAGAAACAAAGATTTTTCAACTAAAATAATGAATCGTTAACAACAAAGAAAACTGAATTTTTAACAAAGTAGTTCCACTCCCAATTAATTAGATTAACTTTGACCCGAAAAAAGTTTTTCCAGTCGCTATTCACGATTATCGAGAATTTGGAATTATTATAATATTATTATTATGATTATTAAGCCATTTCCCTTTCGGGGTAGGCGTGACTTGCTCGGTTGGAAAATAGTGAATAGGTATATAGGTGTAAAGTAGGTCGGTATATGGGTATAAGGTATATGGGTATATAGGTGTGAGGTATATATGTTTTAGATTGATCTGGAATTCTTGTGTTATTTATTTAAATGACATGTTCATTCCGCAACACTGCTCCGACCCAGGTTGCTGATCAATCTCTCTAGCGATCACCCCAAGTGAGGAGCCTCACAAGGTTGTTATGCATGGTTCCCCACTTGGGCCCATTTGTATCCTAGGTCTTTGTTTCAGGCATCATTCACTCCACTGTTACTCTCTTTACAAACTATTTGTCGCCACACTTTTCTGTCCTGGCATACTACTCTAGCTTCCTTCACGTCCATGCATTTTTCCATGCAAGCTCTTGTGTTTCTATGGCTTCTTAATATTTGAAAATTGACTTTTGCATAGTCCGAATGAATATTTCTGAGTAAGGAAAAAAAGTTAATTACTTTTGGATTATATAGAATATGATAACACAAAACCAAAATTAGAGTAATTTTTCGAAGAAAAAGAAAACAGTAAAATCGAAAACCGGTCTCTGAGACGAAAACCTGAAACCTTTTGGTTAGGCTTAAATCCGCGCCTACCCGAGCGAGGTTCGGGCTTCGGATTTTGACACACCCTTAAAAAAAAATTTTAATTTATTTTACATTATTGCTCTTTAATTTTACAGATAGTTCATGCAGAAGATGAGAGTAATAGTGATTTAGAAAGTGCAGTTATAAAATATGAGACAGACACATCGGACTACGCAGAAAAAAAGCGGAAAATAATTACGGTCAGTTGGTGATAATTAATTCTAAATTCTTTGGAATAATTTTAGCTTGAGAGCGGTGTAAACTGTGCAATCATAAAGTTAAGAAATCAGCAAAGCAAATTTTTTTCTTATTTTCAAATTTTTAAAAAGAAGAATCTCTATCCTTTCCTTGGTAAGAAATACATATGAGAGATTATTTTCAATGAAGGCATATATTGTAATAATAAAATGAATACAATTTTCATATTCATCTTTTTTTTTCAATTAGGCTTTTTGTTTTGAGAAACAAAAGCCAGATTGTCTGGACAAATTTGAAGTCGCACTATCACCAATCCAAACTCGAACAAAAAATTCCATGGTTCAGTGTAGAAGTGATGCCCGTAAGACCCAAGATATCAAGGTAAATATAAAATATTACTCCATCAAACATTTGATAGATTCATTAATACATTATTAAAAAAAGGCGAGTAATCTTAAAATGGGGCCAAAAAATTGATATTATTATTTTTATTATTAATGTCAAAAATAAACTATGAATTGTGATAAAAGGTATTCTTTTGCGATGAAAGTTTATTTTATCTTTAGTTTTTTAAAATTATTTTTATATTATTACATTAACATGACATTTATTCAAACCAAAATAATTACGAAATAAATTTTAGATCAAATATCAATATAAACTATTTTGGAAATGAAAACAATCTTGAAATTCCTTTCGATTAAAATATTGTTATCTACGTTTTATATAATTTCGAAAGATTTTTGAAGATTCAATGCATTTGTGAGAAATTGTAAACTTTTGGGCATCAATACGTGTACAATAAATATATATTTTCAAATCTTACTATAAAGTTAACCATATTGCAATACTCCCATTTACATGAATATAAATATCATTTGTTTATTTATTTACAGGTTGCAAATACTTGCGGCAAATCAATATGTAAAACTTTAAGAAAAGATGTAGATGACATTGTGTCACAAGCCATAAAATGCATTTATAAAAAATAAGGACTGTCAGAAATTGGTTGCGTTCGTGTGAAGTTTTCTGCAGTTTTCTTCTCCCTTGGCGAAATTTCCAAGTAAATGTGAGCGCCCATAATTATAATCCAGCTGTAAACGGTAATGGATGTAATAGTTAAGTAATCTAGTGTAATATTAACATAATGATTGTACCGATCTCAATAAATTTTCAACTATGACAATGATTGAATTATTTATAATTAAATTGATTAAAACACCTTACAATATTTATTAGTTCAAAATTTTTTCCTGTGGTATTCAACCAAACTTAACCTCCTCAAAACACAACTTTTCATTGAACAACTTTACTTAAAATATTTTTGTACGAGGATAATTAAATAAATACTTTAATCTAATTTCATGCATTTGTAATAAAATCTTTTATTTTGTAACTGAATTTAATAAACTTTATGCAATTCATCAACACTTTTTACCTCTACTGAATAAAAATGTTATATTATCAAAATAAATTGCACATAAATAAAATAATTAATTGTCATTGAAGCATCATTTTTAAATTAGAAAAAAGAGTTAATTTAGTTATTTATAATGAAAAACGAATTATACTGTCAAAAGTCAAAATATGATATAGAGAATTTTGAATTCAGAGATGATCTTCGAGATTTCAGAAAAATTATTTCATCGCATTATCAATATTTATACTACAGAATATGAAATTTATAGAAAAATATAGGTAATATTATTTAAAATATTACAAATAGTTCAATTAAATTTGTTTACACAATATTTTTCCTGAAAAAAATTTTTAAAAATCTTTAATCCAACACTATGAGATGAAATTGTTTAAATTAATGGAATTTTTCAAGCCGAGGGACAAAATTGTAGGCTGGCATCCAAAAAAAGTGAAAACAAAATTTTTAATGAGGTCAATTTATAATTCTTTGAAAATATGCAAGAAACAGTTTTTTTGGATTTAGTTCAATGATCTCTATTTTGCAAAAAGTTAAAACTTGAAACAATCATAATCATTTTACAACACACAATGAAAGATAACATACAATTATATATTTTTTCAACCAAATAGTTTAATTTTTAACTAAAAAAGTTCAATTTTTAATCAAATTCTAACTTCATTCTTAATTAAAACAATCAATATTTCATCCAGAAAATACGAATTTGCAACAACATAGTTGAATCTTCAACCAAAAAAGCGAATTTTCATCCAAATAGTTTAAATTGCAACTGAAAAGCAACCATTTTCATGCATATATTTAACTATACTTCGAATTTAAAAACTTTATAATTTATCCCAAAAAATGTATTTTTCACAAAATAGTTGAATCCATTACCGAACAAACGAATTTTCAACAAAACATTTGACTTTTCAAAAAAAACATAGATTTAAAAAAAAGAATAGTTTTCTAGCGAATAAAAAAGAATTTACAACGAAAGACATTAATTTTCAACGAAACAATATACATTTCAACTAAAAATGTTTGAAAATGATACATTTTCAATTGAAAATAGAAAAGTTACATTTTTAACGAGAAAAATTAGTTTTTCACAAAAAAGAACGAATTTGTAATCAAAAAGATGAATTTCCAACTGAAATGATACATTTTCTACCGAAAACATGACTTTTTAACAAAATGGTTAGACTTGCTACAAAATTGTTGAAATTTTTACAAAATAGATCAATTTTTCACCAAAACAGATTTCAATTTTGAATAAAATAAAGCTGAAGTCAACCAAAAAAGACGAATTTTCAACAAAATTGTTTGATTTTCAACTGGAAAAGATACATTTTTAAACATATATTTAACTATATATTGAATTTGAAAAACTAATTCTGTACCCAAAAAAGATTAATCCTCCACAAAATAATTGAATCCATAACCAAACACTGTAAATTTCAACTGAAAATGATAAATTTTCAATCAAAAATGAAAAACTTACCTTTTTAATTAAAAAAAAATCAATTTTCTCGCAAAAAAGAATGAAGTCTCAGAAAAAAAAATTAATTTTCAACTAAAATGATGCATTTTCTGCAAACACAAGACTTTTCAACAAAATCGTTGAATTTGTTACAAAATTGTTAAATTTCCTATAAGATAGATAAATTTGTCATCAAAACAGATTTCAATTTAGAATAAAAAAGATTTGAAGTCGACAAAAAAGACAGATTATCAACAAAATAGTTGAATCCTCAATCAAAAAGACGAATTTTCAACAAAACAGTTAACTTTTGAACCAAACAGGACATTTTTGAACTAAATTGTTCAGTTTTCAACAAAGCAGATTCAATTAAAAAGTTGAATTTTTGAACGAAGAATGAATTTTGACCTAAGAAGATTAATTGATTAATTTTCAATCCATCAAGACGAATTTTCAACAAAATACATGAATTTACAAATAAATAGTTTAAATTTCAACTGAAATAGATCAAGTTTTACCAAAAATTGAATAGTTACATTTGCAATTGAAAAAAAAAAAAATTTTGCCAAAAAAAAAACGATTTTCCAACCAAAAAGATGACTTTTGAAGTAAAATGAAGAATTTTCCACCGAAAGATTAGTTTTCAACAAAGCAGTTGAATCCTCAACCAAAAAAATGTACTTTCAATAAAACAGTTGGATTTCAAGCAAAAGGCATACTTTTCAACTGAATTGTAAAATTTTCAACGAAGCAGATTAATTTTCATCCGAAAAAGACTAATTTCTAACAAAATACATGAATTGCCAACTAAATAGTTTAAATTTCGACTGCAAGGATACATTTTCATTGAAAATTGAATATTTATATTCCCAATTAAAAAACTTAATTAAAAAAAAATGAATTCTCAACTGAAATACGAATTTTCAACAAAAAAATTTACTTTTCAGCCAAAAAGGATGATTTTTAACTATATTGTTCAATTTTCAACAAAACAGATAATGTTCAACCCAATAGTTGAATTTTTTAATAAAGTATAAATTTTGAACTAAGAAGATTCATTTCCTATCTAAGCAGATGAATTTTCAATAAATTACGTGAATTTTCAAATGAATAGTTCAATTTTCAACTGAAATAGATCAATTTTTAATCAAAAATTGAATAGAGATGAATTTTCAAGTGAAATGATGAATTTTCCACCCAAAATTTAGTTTTTAACGAAGCATTTGAATCCTCAACCAGAAAAATGTACTTCCAACAAAATAGTTGAATATCAACCAAAAGGGATACTTTTCAACTGAATTATTGAATTTTTAACAAAGCAGATTAATTTTCAAACGAAAAAGACGAATTTCTAACAAAATATAGGAATTGCCAACTAAATAGTTTAAATTTCAACTGCAAGGCTAAATTTTTATTAAAAATTAAATATTTATATTCCCAATTAAAAAACTTAATTAAAAAAAAGAATTCTCAACTGAAATACGAATTTTCAACAAAACAGTTTACTTTTCAGCCAAAAAGGATGATTTTTAACTAAATTGTTCAATTTTCAACAAAACAGATAATGTTCAACCGAATAGTTGAATTTTTTAAGAATGTATAAATTTTGAACTAAGAAGATTAATTTCCTATCTAAGAAGTTGTATTTTCAACAAATGACATGAATTTTCAAATAAATAGTTCAAATTTCAACTAAAATAGATCAATTTTTGATCAAAAATTGAATAGAGATGAATTTTCAAGTCAAATGATGAATTTTCCACCCACAAATTAGTTTTTAATGAAGCATTTGAATCCTCAACCATAAAAATGTACTTTCAACAAAATAGTTGAATTACAACCAAAAGGGATCCTCTTTAACTAAATTGTTAAATTTTTAGCAAAGCAGGTTAATTTCCAACCGAAAAAAACGAATTTTCAACAACATACAGGAATTGCTAAATAAATAGTTTAAATTTCAACTCCAAGGATAAAAAAAAAATGGAAAAAAATCGAATAGTTATATTCCCAAATGAAAAACTTAATTTTTTCTGAAAAAAATGAATTCTCAACTGAAATACGAATTTTCAACAAAACAGTTTACTTTTCAGCCAAAAAGAATGAGTTTTAACTAGATTCTTCAATTTTCAACAAAGTTGATAATTTTCAATCAAATAGTTGAAAACAAAGCATCAATTTTGAACAGAGAAGATTAATTCTCTACCGAAAAAAACGAATGTTTAACACAATTCAAAAAAATTTTAATAAAGTTACGACCGAATAGAATTATCTGGATTACAAATGGATTACCTGAATTGTGAGTGGATTACTTAAATTATTGTTGGTGCTGAAGTTTGCCTTTTTTGGAAACATATTTCTCCCATTTGAAGTCTTCTTGTTCAATTTGGTGAGAAAAATTGACTTTTTCGAGTTAACGTTTTTCCAACTTCTTTTTGAATTCTGTTACACAATTAGACTTTCTTTGAGTTTATGTATTTAAATATTCTCTTATAAATTTCTCTTAAAAGTTCTAATTAAACTTGGATCAGCGCAAGCGTACAGTGATTGACTTTTGACACTTTTCTCTTCTTTGCAAAAATAATGGAAGATCCCCAGTTCTAACACCTCCAAATGACTTTTTCGTTACATTTCGTACACCTTGCGTCACTTGGAATTCCAAATATTCGCGACTTTGTAAAACGTAATAACGAATGGCAGCCGCAAGGAACAAGTGAAACGAGAAAGTCTGCAAGAGAGCCGCACCAGAGGGGTCGAAGACTTGGGGGTTGGGGCGGCAGAAGGTAGTTTCAAGGGCCCTGTGCTTTCTCAACAGGAATTAATCATCCCTGGCAGTTTTCTATGTTCCAACCTGCTATTTTCCTTGACTCCCCAATTATACCTTTTATCTCAAAAATTTCCTCTATCGTCCATCTTTAACGCCATTGGCCAAATTACGAAACGAACACCCCCTGCCGAGAACCCTTAAGTTCTGTTTGTAGGATCCGTCACTCGTAATAATTAAAAATAACGAGAGATTATAAATTTCCAATCGAGGGACAATTGTGAACAGTTTTTCGGGGTTGTTTCAAGAGTTAAAGCTCGAGCATAATTCATAACGGACTGGTGAACGGTATTTCCTGACTAACGTTTTGACGGAAGCGGTGCCAGGTTGCCAGAGACTGATTTATGAGCAGGAACCCTTTGCACGAAATTTGCGACAGGGTCATGCAAGTAAATGCTCTGTGGATGGTAGAAAATGTAGAAAGACGTGGTCGTCATTTGCATCAGTTACTGACCAGGACATAACTTTTCTTTGGTCAGGCAAGGTCAACCATTGGAGAATTGAAAAGGGGTTCATTATGTTGAGACTTGAGACCCTTTCCTGGATTCTTCTCATTTGCCTACTGCAGAGATCGTACCGTTACCTGAAAACGGGTCGGAACTGACATAAAACGGAACTGATGCTCTTTCAGGATTTCTTGAAAAGGGAGCAGAGATAGAAAAATTCGTTCACGGAAATTATTTTCAAACCAGTAAACAAGATTCAGCGATATAGTTTTAGTTTCACGGTAGGAGGAACCTAATTTTGAATCAGTGAGATGTCACTGATTTCCAGCGAAAACCCTCACTGATTTTGATCAGGTATCCATTTCTTGGTATTTAAATTAGGAAGCTATGGAGAACTCCATACAAGGAATATTCTACAAATATTATTAATATTGTAATAATGAATTAATGATCAATAATAATAATCTAAATATTCAAAAGATCGCTTGACGGAAGGACATGAACACCATTTTGGTTACTTATTAGTAACTAAGTTACTTTTTCAATCCGTGGTTAATGAAAAGTTACTTATTTAATGGAAAGGTTACTTTTCGTTACATTTTTGCCCGAAATAACGAAATGAATCAATTCATTAATCGTATTATTTAAAAACTTGTGAAAAATGTAAAAATTCAAAGAGATAAAGATTCAAACACATTCAGTAAATTTGGCATTTTAGAGCCGGGAAAATTATGGAAAAACAATGAAATAATAATTAGTTCGTATGTGAAATGAATGATTAGGGATATCAATTGAATCCTTATGAATCATGATAAAAATCGCAATGAAGCTAAAATTGCTATTTTCTAAAGTAAAATTTAAATCTTTTTTGTTGAAATTTGAGTTTAAAATTCGCCTTTTGTGGTAGAAAATTAATCTTCTTGATTGAAAATCACCCCTTTGTTTTAAGATACATAATTTTATTTGAAAATTCATATTTTCTGTTAGAAATGTACTTATTTTTTTTTAAATTCGTCTTTTTCGGTTGTTGGTTCCCCTGTTTTCGTAGAAAATTCAACTATTTGTTTGAAAGATAACTTTTTAGTCAAAAATCCATATATACTGGTTGGAAATGCAACTGTTTTTTTTTAATTTGTCTTTTTGGCTTCAAAAATCAACAATTTGATTGAAAAATAACCTACTTTGTTGAAAAATCGTCCTTTTTAAATGAATTCTACTGTTTTTTATACTAAATTAACATCTTTTTGGCTATTGTATCAATTATGACTTATATTTTAGTCTTATTTATTTATTTTAGTCTTAATTACATCTTTTTCAGTCAGGAAAATTCAACCATATTGTTAAAAGTTGAACTACTTTCTTAAACATACATTTTTTTGTTGAAGATTCATAATTTCGGTGGAAACTTCTTGTTTAAAAATTATTCTTTTCGGTTAAAAATTGAAGTATTCCAGTTGAATATTTATCATTGTAGCTGTGAATTCATCTTTCAGGTTGAAAATAAAATTACTTGGCTGAAAGTTAAATTTTTTTTTGTTGAACATTAGTCGTTTTAATTGAAAATTAATTTTTTAGGCTTGAAAAATTAGCATTTTCATTGAAAACTTGTTTTTTCTTTAGATGATTTTCGGTTGAAAATTGTCTTTTTTTTAAACTTGAAATGTAACTATTTTTCCAGTCGAATATTCCATAATTTTAGTTAAAAATTCATCTCTTTGGTTGAACATTCATTTTTTGAATAAATATTTCATCATTCAATCTGTTTTGAAAAATTATCTTTTTTAGTTGAAAATTCGTCTTTTTTGTTAGAAATTAGTCTTCTTGGTTGAAAATTCGTCTTTTCGGTCGAAATTTAAATATTTTAGTTAAAGATTCATCATTTTACTTGGAAATTCATCTTTATGATTTAAAATTCAACTATTCCAGATAAATATCCACAACTTTATTTGAAAATTCATCACTTTGTTTGAAAATGTAAGTATTTTTTTTTAATTAGTTTTTTTTGTTGAAAGTAATTTTTTAAGCTGAAAATTCAACTTATTCTCATTGAAAATTTCATAGTTGTAGTTGAAAATCCATCTTTTTAGTTAAACATTAATTTTTTAAACTTGAAATTGAATTAATTAGATTTAATCTTTAAATTAAATTTAAAGTTGAATTCATATTTACTGGTTGAAAATTCAACTATTTTGTAATAATTAGTCTTTTTGGCTTGAAAACCCAAGAAGTTGGTTGAAAAATAACTTATTACACTTGTATATCTCTTGTGTTGCATTAATTGTTATTCATAAATATAACAGCCCAAATTTTTTTTTTTAATCCGGCAGATCTTCAAAACAAAAAAAAATAAAAAAGAACACGAAATTCTTTTTAAAAATGCGCTAATAAGAATAAAATATTATTCTAATTTATTTAATTATTTAATTTATTGATAATAATTGACGGAAATTTGTATATTTCTGAAGAACTATTTATGGATATTATTATAAAGATTAACAACAAATAAAAAAATTGCAACTTTATACGAGCCTCGAAAAATAATGTAGCTCAAAATTCTCTCAGAACAGGGGAAATAGGATAATTAAAAAAAAAAACGAAAATAATAGGAGAATAAAATCTTTCAAATAAAATCAATGTAAATACCATATTGCATTTAATATGAAACACTTCAAATTTTTAATATTTCAAGATTTTCTACATAAATCCTGCCAAAGATGAATTTTTAATCCAAACTTGACATTTTGAAGTTTATGTTTTCAAAATTTTCTTCCAAAAAGTTAATTTTGTACCAAAAAGACGAATTTTCAACGAAATATTCGAACTTTCAAGCACATAATCGACTTTTTAAACCAAAAAGGATGAACTTTTTCAAAGATAGTTATATTTTCAAAAAAAAGTTTATTTTCAACCAAGAAAGATGACTGTTCGATCATAAAAGATGAATTTTTCATATCAAAGAACAAATTTTTAACAAAACAGGTAAAATTTCGACCAAGAAAGGCAACTCCATCAAAGAAGTTTAATTTTGAACCTAAAGAGATGCATTTTCAACCAAATGTTGGAACGTTTTGAAGCAATGACAGAATAAAATTCAGCGAGGAACAGCTGAATTTTCAAGCTGAAAAGTCGAATTTTTTCAGAAGACAGTTAAAAGATGACTATTCTATCAAAAAACTAAATTTCAATCAGTTAAATTAAACTAAAAAAACAGACGTTTAACAAAATATTGGAATCCTCAACCACATGTATCAAAGTACATAAACTTTGTACCAAATAGTTGAATTTTCAACTCATAAAGTATAAATTTCAACAAAAAAAATAAATAGTATAATTTTCAGACAAAAGATTATAATAAAACGATTTTTCAACAGAGAATTAAAATTTTTAACCAAAGAAGTCAAACTGAAAAAAATTAACAAAGTTGTTCAACTAAGATAAAAAGGTGAAATTTTCTACAAAACATTTCAATTTTCAACACGAAAATATGAATTTTCCACTTGAATGATGAATAGACAACCAAAAAATGAAGTTCAACAGAGCATTTCAAATTTCAACCACGTAGTTGAATTCCAACTAATCAAGATGAATTCTTAATACCAAATATAATAGTTGATACTTCTACTAAAAAATATTTTAATTTGAAGTGAACAATTGTTGAAGTCACCGAAAAAGACGGATTTTCATGAAAATAGTTGAAACCTCAACCACAAAGGCAAATCTTCAACACAATAGTTGATTTTTCAAACAAAACATTAATTTTGAAATAAAAAAAAATTAATTTTTTACCAAAGAAGACGTGTTTTCAACAAAATAGATGAATTTGAATTTTCAGAAAAAAATAGGAATTTTCAAACAAAAAAAAAAAGAATTTTCAAACAGAAAAAAAAAATCGCAAAAAAGATAGGAAATCCCAAAAATCCTAACTCATGACAACATTTTTTTCCGAAAAACCAAAATAAAAATAAGATAAGTTTTGAACAAAATAGTTCAATTGTTGAATTGGGAACATCAGTTTTTAACCAAAAATGGAATAGTTACATTTTCGTTTCGAAAAATTTATTTTCAATTGAAAAAACTGAATTTTCTCCCAAATTGTTGAATGTTGAAGCCTGAAAGAAGAATTTTCTACAATGCAGTTGATTTTTCAACACAAAAATATTGAATCGTCAATTAAAATGTTAATTTTCAACCACAAATTAAAATTATTAGGTAAAAACCCTAGTTTTTAATAAACAAAACAGAACTTTAATTGAAATGATGAATTGATAACTGAAAAATGACGAAAGGACGAATTTTTTACAAATTACATCAATTTTTAACCGAATATTTGAATTTTCACAATAAAAAAGATTAATTTTGAACCAAAAATGGAATTGCTACATTTTCATTTGAAAAAACTTATTCTCAAATAAAAAAAACAATTTTCTACCAAATTATTGAATTTTTACCAAAAAAAAAAAGAACTGTCTAAAGTATATTTGAATTTTTAACTCAAAAATATAAGCTTTCAATGCAAAAAATAATTTTCAATCAAAAATTGCAATGTTCAGTTTGAAAAAATTAATTCTTAACAAAGTCCTTTGATTTTTAACCCAAAAGAGAGCTTTTTAACAGAATAAACATATTTTCAACCAAATAGTTAAATTTTTAACCAACTTTCCGCCAAAAAATATAACTTTTGAACGAAATTTGAACTTGCAACAAAATGGTGGAATTTTCGACTAAAAAAGATCAATTTTCAAACACAAATGGAATAGTTCAATTATGAGTTTAACCAAATTAATTTTCAACGAAAAAAAAAGTTTCAACAATAGTTAAATTTTCAAGTGAAGATTTAAAAAAATTAGAATTTGCTCAAGTGAGAACATTCAAAGTTGCAGTTGATGAATTTGGAATATTCGATTTTTTAATTGAGTATTTTATTTTGTACATTTAACCTAAAATGTGTTAATTTTCTAATACTTGTTTGGAAAGTACTGTATATTTTGCAATTGTTCCAATTTTATATTGGATAATAACTTCTGTCTCCAGTTTTCAAATTTTCAACTTGATTTAAAATGTTTCATCTTCAAATTTTTTTAAAGAGTATTTATTTTTAATTATCTGCACTTCAAACGTGTAGCTTATTTATTTATAAATAATTTATTTTTAGTGCTATAATTGCTTTAATTATTATTCGCTAATGGTTACAATTTCAAATATCGTATATTTAAAGAGAAAGGGGGAAAAGGGGAATTTTTTGAGAATAGGCGAAAAAAGGGGAAGACTGCACCCTGAACAAATGTTAATATTTCCTTAACAATTAACTTCAATTTTAATCCTACTTTTCAATGAATATTACTACAATATAAAAATATTCCCTATTAGTTTCCTATTAAAATTTCCGTTATGATGATGCCTAAAAGGTCTCAAAACATGTTGGATCCTGGTAGTATATCTTTTTTCAATTTTCATATATCTGTCTCTAATGAGCCGTCTTACAATGTTATTTAAAAAAAAAACATATTTCTTCAATTTTAACTCTTCCTATGCAAGTATGTTGCACAAATTGACTTTCTTGTGTCTTTTGTTTTTAAAAAATGATTTTCAAATAACATACTTCTGAGCCAGCTCGTGCAATTTCGTTACACAATTCGACGGTTCGGAATTTATGTTTTCTTTTTAATGTACCTGCAAATATTCAATAAACAGATACATTAAGCCATAGATTCTGTAGTCATTCTATAGCGTTCGGTTCTTTTCATCGTTCTCAAAAGTTCGAATCTAGGTCAACCAAAAAAAAATTACTGCTATGTAGATAACGTATCAAAATAGATCTGTATACGATCTGAAGATAAACATAATTTTGTATGAAGCATTTTACAAGGTAACATGGTCATTGATATTACAAATCTTAATTGCCTGCGAAATCTCAAGCAAATAAAACTGAGAATGTAACGTAACCTGCTATTCAATTTAGGTTATCTATATTAAACATACATGCATATATAAATTTTCACAAAATATGAGAAAAATCAAATCCCTATCTTCAATAAATCTTACAAATATTGGAATATTCTTGAAGGACGAATGAGCTATCGCCTAGTATATATATCGCAATATCGTGCAGAATATACATTAGTTACAGTGCGACAAAATTTTTTCGGTTCATCAGTTTACTTAACTGGAGAAAAAAATTGTCTTTGATATCCTGGTCTTCATTTTGGAAATTTTCGTTTTTCTATTGGTAAATATATAAACGTATTTTCTTTTAACTTGTTTCTAAACATTGGAAGATGGAGGCTTTTACCCTGAAAAGTAAAGTAACAAAAACTATTTTTACCTTTCCTTTATTATTAGGAATTAAATATTTTATAACGGAAATTGATCTTATCACATGCAAAAATTTAAAATCCAAAAAGAGCAGTTATGAAAATAAGAAATAATAATGGAATTCGTACATGAAATACGGAATGTGGATTTGAGGTTAGGAGATTGATGAAAGAGAGCGCGAGCTTTCGAAAAGTTCAAAAGTGAATAAGGTAATGCATGCCATTTAGGAAAACCGAAATATTTAACTATTGTAGATAATTTTTTCGAATATAAGTAAGGTGACGTAATAAATTAAAAGTCTAATTACTATTATGTTTTATTTCAATAAATACGTTTCGAATTACAAAAATAGAAACAACGTGACTGTAGTTCAATGTACATGATTTATTATGCAGTCTTTCAAAAGTATTAAAATCGATTTATCACACGGTGCCACATATATAAGCATATAAGCAGTCGTACGCTCTTCTATTGTACCGTACGGTAATGATGCGAGAAAAATTATGAAGTTTAGCCTTTTTAAATATTTATAATGAAATAACAGATTTTAATCACAAAAAGTCACCTATACTCATGGAAAAAAACACCGTCGAACAAGTAACGGAATGGTTTTTATAATTTTTTGTTCATTCCGAAACTGATTTTCAACTCACGTACGGGAATGACGTTTTTGTTGTAAAAATTTACTTTTCAGTTTAAATATCAGATTCACAAAAAAAGGAGTTAATATTTCAAGCCCAATTTTATAGAATCTTGTATCAAACGACATGCCTAATATTTCTGTATCTATCACAAAACTGTAAGTACAACATTTTACAAAAAAAAGACGTGCGGTAATGACGTCCGAAATGAGAAAAATCGAGGGACAAACTTCAAGGCTTTTACAATATTATTAATTTGACTTCAAAAATTTGCATACATCAAATTTATGTTCATCTAAAGTTTACAAACTTGATACGTTATGCATTTTTCAGGTTACTGTCTGAAAGAAAGGAGAAAATCAGTTCCACTTCTGCCGTGTAGACCCACTACCACACACACATTTTTTTCTTCAGTAATTTTGCTGTGCAACTTTTAAATTTCTGAAACATTTATATATTGTTTTTATTGTTGTTATTTATAAGTTTCATCTTGTTCGTTAAAAATTGAACTATTTTATTTAAAAAAAATTAATATTCTGGTTAAAATCATCTGTTTCATTGAATTTGGAACTATTTTGTGGAAAATTTGTCTCTTTTTTAAATTTAACTCTTTTGTCGAAATTTGTTTTTTTGTTGAGAATTAATTTTTATAACTAGAAATGTAATTATTCTATTCATGATTAGAAATTTAAATTTCGAACTATGATTGATCCTTTCTTGTTGAGAATTTAACTATTTGGTTAAAAATGTATTTATCTCGTTGAGAATTAATCTTTTTTGGTTGAAAAATTAAGTAATTGGTTTGAATTGGAAACATTTCTGAAGGAAATAATTTTTTTCTTGTTGAAGATTCGTCATTTTGATTGAAAATTCATATTTTAAGGTCAAAAATTAAACTATTTTGTAGCAAATTGGTATTTTTTGCTAAAAAATTCCACAATTTGATAGAAAATTAAAATATTTGTTTGAAAATTGAATTTACTGTTGAAAATTTATATTTTTCATTGAAAGTTCATATTTTAGGTTGAAAATTCCAACTTTTTGGTTAAAATTAAACATTTTCAATAAAAAGTTAACTATTTTTTGAAAACAAACTTTTTTGTTGAAAAATCACATTTTTGGGTTAATATTTCAACTGTTTTGTAGATAATTTGTCTTTTTGGTTTCAAAATTCAACCGTATTCTTGAAATTTGATGTATTTTGTTGAGAAATTGTCTTTTTCGGTAGAAAATTAAACTTTTCGGTGAAAAAGTCATCTTTTTGGTTGTGAATTTTACAAAACCAATTTTCTATCTGAAAATTAAACTATTCCACGTTTGGTGGGAAATTTATCCTTCATCAATTAAAAATTCCACTATTGGCTGAAAAATATTATCTATTTTGTTGACGATTTGTACTTTTGGTTAGAAACTTAAACTCTTTTGTTGAAAATTCATACTATTTGGTTTACTATTATTCTTTTTTCATTGAAAATTCATCTATTCGTTCTTTGATAGTTCTTGGTTAGAAATTAACCTTTTTGTTGGATATTCAACTGTCTCAGAAAAAAATTGTTGTTTGGCTAAAAAATGTAATTATTTGGATAAAATTTCAACTATTTTTCTGAAAATTAGTTTCTTTTGCTCGAAAGTTCAACCGTTTGGTTGTTAATGCAACTGTTTGGTTTAAAATTAATTTGTTGTGGTTGAAAATTCGTCTTTTTGGTTTGAAAATTAAACTTCATTGGTGAGAAATCTTTTTGGATTGGAAAAAGACTTTTGTCAAATTCTATGCATTATACTGTTAGATTCAATGAATTTTTCTTATATATTTCGATAATTTACCTTGAATAAAAGTCTGTCAGGGATATTTTTTGAAACAGTTTCATTAAAGTAATACTCTTGGTTTTTCTATGAAAGAAAAATTAATTATTAAAAATAGTGTATAGTTGAAAGTTATGTTTAAAATAGTTTAGTAGAAATATAGGAGAAGAGTAACAAAGAGGGGAAATTTGAATCATTTTCCCATTGAATTGTGATTTTCAGATTAGTTCTTTTTTAAAAAAATAAGTTATTTGTGAAATGTAAGTCTATTTGCATATGAAATAATTTTTTTCAGTTGGAAGTTCGTACATTAAAAAAAAAAATAAAGTCATTCAAATGTTAAAAGAGCATATTGCAAAAACAATATTTGATTTATCATCAATCATCAGTCTCTTCGTCATATGTTTTGAAGATAAAAACGATTTTGATGGGCCCATTTTTACAATTCAGCACGGAAATTATTATTAATACTCTCAACCACCTGCTAAATCTCAAGCAAATACAACTGAGAATGTATAAACGTAACCTGCTCGTCAATTCAGGTTATCTATATTAAACATGCATTTATTGTGAATTTTTACAAAATATCTTTAAAAAATAAACTTCCTTCAATCCATCTTATAAATACTGGAATAATGCCCAGGGACGAACGAGATAGCGACTAGTATACAAATATACATATATATATCGCAATATCTTGCGGAATATTCATTAATTACACGGCGGTCACCAATTTTTTCGTTCATCAGTTTTCTTCAGCTAGGGATAATGGATGTCGTTAGTATCTTGGTCTTTAGTTTGGCAGTTTTCGTTTATTCCGTTGGTAAATATATAAACATATTTTCTTTTGACTAGTTCCTGAATAATGAAGATGGAGACCTTTACCACTAAACACAAATTAACAAAAACTATTTCTACTTTTCTATCTGTAGCCGTGTGTTGCGTATTTTCTTTTAGGATCTATTGAATTGTAGTTTAACTTCATCGTATATTTATCATCCATGCAAAAATATTCGGTTCGACAGGTTTGTCTCTACAAATTTATTTGCTGTATTTTTTGGTAATAGGCATCGATTTTCTATCATGAATATTGATTAGGTAAAGATATATTAAAATAAAAAAGTTGTTCCAAATATTTCAGTTTGCCCTGGCTTTCCGGCAGGTTATTATCCCCGAACCACAATAGTACCTCTTGGTTTTAGAACATATGCAGTTGATCTACGATATTATCCTGGTGCTCACATCTGGATTAGACAGACTAGAACCCTACAACTGCTAACACTTACTTTCGCTATATGGGAGAAGGAGAGTCTCATCATTGCAATGAACTTAAATGGAAATATGAAAATATTATACAATCATGACGGCCAATCAATTTATCGAAATTTGACATCCGGGACGAACGAGATATTGACAGATCAACTTTGTCGGCAACTACGTATACATTTGAGATATTCCAGAGTTAGAGCGCAAGCTTATACCTGTCGATGTGATTTGTTGAAATAATAATAATAATAATGAAAAATACAATTTCGATCTCGCAATGAATTGAGTTTCGGTATAGTAGTAGGAATTCACAAAAGTCGATTCCCTGCATTTAATATCTATTTTAATCCAACTTTAGAACTAGTGATATGAGGCCGGTTCTCGATGGATTAGCATTAGTGCGTGTCTATCTGAGGTAAGCGTGTTGAAAAAACATTTGGGAAAATCTAAATCCAAATCAATTCTACATAAAACAACTTTGCTTTTCTTGAAAGAAAGAATATAACATACCAAATCTGCCTTACACACTACCTCCAAAAAACTATTAAAACTTCACCTTTTCCTATCAAACACTCTCAGATTTGACATTTGGTCCATATTGGACATTACTTCCAGTAATGCACGCACCATTAACTAATACAGTAAAAAACATCTCTAACCATCCTCTCAGCAATTAAATGATTTCAGCTCTATCTAAAGGACATACTTTTGTAGACGCTCCCTCCAAAATCCTAAAAAAAGAAATCATCAGTAATGCGGGATCCACAATATATACCCTTCCACCCGAAAAAGCGAATAACATACGGCGTAGGACAGCCGGGATTTTACGCGAAGCCCAACTTCCCTTCTCAAACTTAACAAAACAAGAAAAAACAGCTATTAAAGAACTCAATCAGAATGAAGACATAATAATATTACCCGCAGACAAAGGCAAGACAACAGTAATAATGAATAAAGAAGGCTATAACAACAAAATCATGGACCTTCTTACTGACGATACATGTAAAAAACTTGAAAAACACCCCACAAAAACAATAGCCAGAAAAACAAAAAGCCTCCTAAAAGACTCTAATCTGGACAGCGATACAATATCTAAATTCAAACCTACTAATCCCATCTCTCCAAAACTTTACGGACTCCCAAAAATTCACAAAAACAACATCCCACTCAGACCGATCGTCAGCGCAATAAACTCAACAATTCACAACCGAGCACGCTTTCTCGCTGAAAAACTTAAGCCTTTCGCAGGAAACTCTATCACACACGTCCAAAACTCTTTTGACTTCATCAGAAAAATACAACAGATTCACACTCAACCCCAAGACATCCTAGTAAATTTCGACGTAGTATCTCTCTTTACCAAAGTACCAATCTCTGATACAATCGATATTATTAAATCCTTTACAAACTTCCCCTCCAATCTCACACCTTTGATAGAACACTGTTCGCTAAAACCTATGTCTCTTTCAATAACCAATTCTACGAACAAACCTCAGGAGCAGCAATGGGATCTCCAATCTCACCTGCAATAGCCAACACTTTTATGGAAAATCTAGAAACTGAAATCTTTAACAAATCCAAGCTCAAACCGGAATTTTGGTGCCGTTACGTTGACGACACTTTTGTCATCTGGAGACATGGACTAGATGAACTAAACAAATTTTTCGATTTCATCAATCAAATACACCCTAATATCCAGTTCACTATGGAAATTGAACAAGACGGAAAATAACCTTTCTTGGACGTACTAGTTTATAAAAGCTCTGATAACACGTTAGGACATATAGTTTACAGAAAACCCACGCATACAAACAGATACCTGTATGCCTACTCCCACCACCACCCATCTAAAAAGCAATCGGTCATTAATTCCCTTGTATACAGAGCTGTCTCCATAACAGATGAAGATTAATTAAGAAAGGAATTACAAAATGTTAAACAAATCCTAATACAAAACGATTACACAAACAAACAAATTAATAAAGCAGTAAGAAAATACACTCAAGAAAACAAGTCAACACAACCTACTAAAGAAAGAGAGAGAAAAGCGACCACCATCTTACCCTATACATTCAAGGGAGCACAGAACAAATAGGAAGAATGCTCAACAAACCCAATATCCAAACTATATTTAAGCCACCTGCAAAAATAGGACAACTTCTAAACAACTCTAAAGATAAAAAGAAACCTCTTAGTGATCCGGGAGTATATAAAATCCCTTGTTCTTGTGGCAAAATCTATATTGGAGAAAAATTTTTGTTTGCTTTCTTCATAATTATTCACATTTAGGACCAGCGCCACATTTCTTAGTGCTTCTTATTTATTATCCCAAAATTTTCAACTTGATGTGGCTATTCGTGTGAACATAAGTTTACAAATAAAAAAAGTGTCGGTAAGGTATGAATCCGGTCACGTGACCCACTCGTCACATGGCCCTAATTGGAAAATTCACCTCTTTGGTGAGGAATAAAAATATTTATGGTTCAAACTTAATTCTTTTTCAATGAAGAGTCTACCATTATATTTTTGGGTTAAAAATTTAAGCATTTTTGTAAAAAATTTCACTATTTGGGTGAAAAATAACGTTTTTGTTGAAGAATAATATTTTTGGGGTTAAATTCAACTGGTATGTTAGAAATTCGTCTTTTATGGTTGAAAGTTCAATGATTTGGTCAGAATTTTTTTTTCACCAAGAAATCGTTCTTTGTTGGAAATTTAAATCTTCTGTCAAAAATTCGTCTTCTTGGTTTGAAAATTAATCTCTTTTGGACAAAATTTTATCTTTCTAGGGTTTAATTTCTCCTACGTTGAAACCCTAATGGTCTTGGGCGGGTGCCCGTCCGTCCACCGTACAAAAAAGCATGAGCGCAAAAAAAATTTCGAAAAATTTGTTTCTATAAAATTTTTTTCCCGTAATTATTTTTACAAAATTAAAAAATACTTCGTTTGAAAATGTTATTAAAACTTAAATTAACGTCTAATAGGCTATACGAAACCCATCCCTATAGGCGTAGGCGCTTGGCGCCTACTTTCACTAATTTTTTAGTTTAAAATTCAGTTCATTGGTTAAAAATGAATGTATTTTGTTGAGAATTCTTCTTTTTTGTCAGAAAATCATTTCTGTTGGTTCAAAATTCATCTCTTTGGATAACAATTTATCCACTCGGTTGATGGTTGAACTTTGGTGTTGAAAATTCATTTTTTTATGATGATTCATTACTTTAATTGAAAATTCATCTCTTTGGTTGAAACTTCAGCTATTTGTTTGTTGAAATTTACTATTCTTTCGTAAACAGTATTATTTAATTGAAAATTAATTTCCATAAACCTTCAGGGGACACATTATGAATGAAGAAGAAAGGCATTTTTTTGGTTCGAAATTCAACTGTTATGTTGAAAGTTCCACACTTTTGATTGAAACGCTTTTTTTCTCTTGGATGAGAAATTTTCCTTTCTTGCAAATTTAACTCTTTTGTTAAAAATGTGTATTTTTTGCTTGAAAATTCATATCTTTTGGTAGAAATGTCATATTTTTTTATTAGAAATTCAACTCCTTAGTTTCAAATTCATATCTTCTTGGTTAGAAACGTATTTAGTTTATCAAGAAAAAAATGATCTTTCAGTAGAGAATCTAGTTTTCTTGAAATGTAACTAATATTTCAATTTTGATAAAAAATTTATCCTATTTGTTTGACAATTCAATTATATGAAAAAGATCTTTCCGAGTTGAAAGTCTATGTATTTTGTTAAAAAAATAGACAGGCAGTAATTCAAATGATAAGAGGTGATATAATGCGAAAACAATTTTTAATTTTGAAAAATTTACAAGCAGCAAGTGTCACGCAAACCAGTTAAATACATCAATCGCTCTGCCTCAGTATAATGGATAAATTTATTATTCACAATGTTTCAATATTCTAAAGAAAAAAAAAACTCTCACAATCGTTAGAAAAATTTATCAATCTGTACATACTATAACTGGAGATATATATAACTAATTCTATCGAATTAGATCAACTAAATACCGCCTAGTGTTTAAAAAAATTAGGTTGCCAGGGTAAACTGGTATTTCTGCCAATACAGTGAGAAATTTTTTTTAAATTTTCGACTTTTTCAAATTCTTCTTTCTCGTTTGTGACCGTCTGCAAAAAACTATTGACTGGTGAAAAGAACTAAAAATCGATTTCTTCCGCATTAGGTCCCTTTCTTCGCTGACGGTCACATTTGACCATATCTAATGTATCAACCTCAACTTTTTTCATTAACAAAGAATTTTTTTCATCAAAATCGACGCATAAAATTTAATTATCTTGAATGTAATAATAACTACAAACAAAAATAACATCTAAAACGTTTTCTTTTATCTATAAAAATATTATATAACATTTTTTTATGAAACATGAAATAAAAAGAGTATATAGGTCGAATTATTTCAAAAAATGTCGAAAAATAAAGTTTGACAATTTTCATCGTTACTCAGGTTTCTCTGTAAGGACGCAAATATTTATTATTTCATATCTAATCATGCTATTTCAAATAATATGTTGGTATCAGATTTGTTTAATATGTTAACCTTCACGAGTTTAATTAATGTCTCCATAAAACTAGGTGATGTAGCTTGTCAGTGAAATGTTTATTTTTTATTTAAAAACAATTAGTGAATATTATATGCCTAAAAAAGGCGTATGGATCGTGTGGAACAATCAAAACCAGGGGTTTTGCCCCAAATTTAATTCTGAACCCCGATGGATCTTTAAGCTTCTTCAGAACAAATGCAAATAAATGTACTAAATTCATATTAATATATAATATAAGAAAATATTTTTGAACATTAAAATCAAAAATCATTTTTACCCCTCCTCCCATTGTCTCTAATAGTCGCAGTTTTTGTAAAGAAGCAGTTTCTGCTATCGTATAGAAAAAATTCTGCTTTGTGGATAGGTTCATACGTTTTAGATATAAATACGATTTTGTAATGCGCATTTTAACAAGGTCGCACGGAAATTTATATCAATACTCTCAACTATTTGCGAAACTTGAAGCAAATACAACTGAATATATAACATAATCTACTAGTCATTTGAGCTTATCTACATTAAACATCCATATATTGTAAATTTTGACAAAATATCTCAGAGACATAAACTCCCTTCCTTCAATCCATCTTGCAAATACTGAAATAATTTACAGGGACGAACGAGATAGAGACTGGTATATATATCTTAATATTTTGCAGAATATTCATCACTTAGACTGCGATAACAAATTTGTCCGTTTATCAGTTTTCTTCAGCTGGGGAAAATGGGTGTCATTGGTATCTTGGTCCTTACTTTGGCTTTTTTCATTTATTCTATTGGTAAATATATAAACTTATTTTATTTTGACTGGTTTTCTGAGTCGAAACTTAGACCCTACTTTGAACCTGCAGCTCGTCATTAGAGCCTGCTTTGGCGTTATTTAAACCTTTAGCCCTTTCTTTGAACTTTCAAGTCCTAGAGAATGAATGATTAGAGCCTACTTTGACTCCATTTGAATCTATTGGCCCTACTTTGAATCTCCAGATGCTATAGTCTTCATTTTCAAGAACCTTTTTTGACGCTGTAACACCTGTTTGAATCTACTTTGAATCTTTAGAGCCTACATTTTTATAACTTAAGACCCTGCTTTGACGCTGTTTAACCTCTCTTTCAGTGCTAAACCTACTTTGAATCTTTTGAGCCTACAATGTTCGAACTGAAGACTATACTTTGACGTTTTATAAACTTTATAAAAATAAGCTAACAATTATTTTTTACTTAGGTTGGTTCAACTCATTGGTCATCCTAATTACTGCAGTCACACTCAATTATCAACAATATTTAGTTTCAGATTCAACCAAATTATCATAAATTCTTTATACATAAATACATACTTCTTCCCAATGCTCAATCACAGAACAATATTTTCTCCTAACTGGAAGTGCTGAAAATTTGTATGTGAATAATATTCATCACGGAAAATTACTAAACATTGTCGATAAATAAGTCATTATAAACATTCTTATGAATAACTGATGTGATTGTACATTATTTACAGTCATGCAGGTATTTATTCATCTCATAAAATAAAATAATTGGTTTCAAAGTAATTGAGAATCATAAAAAAATATAAGAATGAAATATTTTATGTCGTTAGCAACGAATATTATAAACAAGTTAGGAAAATAGAAAAATCAATTGAAATATATACTCAATAATCATAATAATTTAAATTTACTGATTGTTCTTACATTTATATTAGAGTATTACGTTTAATTTATTCTCCACATGATTTCGTAAAAAAATTATTGTTTTCCAAGGAACAGTACCACTTTTTCAATTGTTTAATTATTTTCGTTACTAAACAATAACAATTATTGAGAGTTTTTGAAACATTTTCTTAGAGAAATATTACTATTTACGTGTCTACTTGATTTAGCAGGAAAAATCATTTCTCTCCGTGAGAAAATGTTTATTGTTTGAATTTCTTTATAATATTTGTTGGAGGATAAGAAAAGCCAAACATATGAAAAATAATTGACTAATCATCTCGAATTTCGGGATGACAAAGCACTTCGTTATGAAAGCAGTTATGTTATTCTTAATATTATCTTATTTCGTGATGAACATTAGGTTGAATCTTAAACTAAATATTTGTATTTTTAGCGTCATTACATTAATTATGACGCTGAACGAGTTTTTTAAAGTCTTTGCTCAATAAAGAGATAAAAAATGTTGTTAAAATCCGCCCCTTTTGACATTGTATTCATTTAAATCATAAATTACATAGAATCAAATTTAAATGCCAAAAATGAAGGGATAAAAGAATAAAAACAGAAAAAACTTATATTGAACTTTTCAAAAATGGTTTCAAATATTTGATAGCACAACTAGTTTAGAAAAAGTCATCATTCAGATAACTGTTTCGTATTTAAAAAGATTTTGGACCTTAGAGTATTGGACAAGTGCTAATGATTTTTATCGAAGACATCCTAAGGTGATCCGTTAGGTGAATCGTTTAGGGAGTTAGGCGTTTGGTAAATAAACTGAGTACGTCCGAACTCGGGTTTGATCCTTAATACTTGCACATTTTTCAGTATACTATGCGTTAGCGGCGTGATTGAAAAATGTTATGAATAATATATATATATATATATATATATATATATATATATATGAAATAATTGCGAATATCCTTGATATTTATATCACAGATATTATTTTATTTCTTCTGATAAATAAAAAATGTTATTTTTATTCATACATATTGTAGAGAACCTACTTTGATGCCATAAGTCCTACATGTGGTAGTTGGAGGCCCAAAAGAGGGCCCAAAAAATGTTAGTTATTTAATGACGGACTGGCGTGGGGTAGCGAAAGGATCACATTGAATCGTGTCACAGTCGACGAACAAGATCCCAGAACATGTATCACCATGGTTATGAAAACACCTCCAAATACCTGTTGTCGAACTTATCCAAAAACTAAGAGTTTCACTGGAAGCCGGATCCCAGCAAGCACTCCTGTTGAACCCAAAAAAGGTTTTGGGTTTTTGTAGAAAATTAGAACAGATGTAACCTCCGGAAGCTACGACCACGATCGTTCACCGAACGATCGATCCCGACGCAACCGGAGGTGATACGTCGTCCGACTCGTCACTCCCCACAACACCAGGAGTCGATCGAGTCGGGAAATCACAAAACAAACACTCAACCACTGAAGGTGACGTTAACTTTAACTTTAACTCCATTAACTCCATTAACTGCCGATTTTGGACACTTTAAGCGTCAAAGTAGGGTCTAAATTACATTGAATTCGCTCCTTATTCAGAACCTATTAATTTATTAATATTGAATAATTATTTACGAGATATATTTGAATGACAAAGTTGTTCTAAATGTTTCAGTTTGCCCTGGTTTTCCGGTAGATTATTATCCCCGATCCGAATTTATACCACGTGGTTTTTACGCAACATCCACTGATGAAAGAGAATATCCTGGTGCATACTATTGGCATGCAGAGACTCGAACCCTAATACTACTGAGATTTACTTTTGGCGTATGGGCACTGAGAGATATCATCATTGGAAGAAACTACAACGGTGATATGAGTTTAATATATAATTTTGACGGCTATGCAACTTATAAAAATATGACATCCGGAGACATCGAGATATATAACAATGCAATTTGTCGAGAGTTAGATATACATATACGAGCTGTTCCAGTTAGAGCACTAGCTCATGCAAAATGAATTACGCAAGTGCAAAATCGGGCAACTGTTACATAGATTTGAGGGAAACTGGATTATGTACACGTGATTTGTGAGAATGATAATAATAGTGAAAAAATCACATTTCGATGTTGCAATGTATTGTTTTTCTCAGGGTAATAGTAATAATGTATAATAGTCCAGTACCTGCATTCAATATTTATTATATGTCTACTTTAAATAAAAATTATGTCTGTCAATGAGAAAAATATACTGTTTAGTTTCAAATTTTGAACCCATCACCTTCAGAATTCGATAATTACATATATAGCTCGGGATCGTGAAAAATTACATCAAAGCCATGAATAAAAACAGAGAAGCAGGTTTTCTTTTTTTTTTTTTGAAAAGGGAATTCCATAAACTTAGTGAAGCTAAAATTAAGGAGGGAGTTTTTGATAGACCACAAATCCGAGCACTGATGCTGGACAGTAATTTAAAAAAATGCTTGACTGAACTGGAGAGACGAACATTGAAAAACGAAGAGAATGACACCAGGAACACTAGGAAAAAATTTCAGCAAAATATGCAGTTTCTTGTAAAACCACTTTTTTCCACGTTTTTTCTCACTTTTTCTAGATTATCTCGGCAACCGTACAAGATATCGAAGAAACAAGCCCACCGTTGGATTTGACATTAAAAAGTTCATTGAAATCATATATTTCTCTTCATTGGAAAATTTTTTAAAACATTTTATCTCGTGATTTGTGATTTTTCGAAAAGAAATGGATTCAAAAAATCTCGGAAACTCGACGTGCTGGAGAGAAATGGAGGCCAGATTCGGATTCATCACAAAAAACTACTCTGGAAATGGCATATCTCATTCTATTAGCACATAGATCACCTTTGGTTGCCCAGTGTAATAAGGAACAAATTTTAGACATCATTTTTATTTTTTAGAATAATATAAATATGAAAAGTTATTTCATCAGCCTAGAGCTAGAGAGCTAGAGCAGAAAATCTTCTACGGTGAAAAAAATTCCACTATGTAGAAAGTTGTCAGTACAAAAAATGAAAACTGCGATATTTTCTCGTTTTTTGACTAATAATCTCGCTGAGTGTTCGTCTTTTATTCTTTTTATGCAATCTTCAAATTTCCATGAATTAAAGAATTTTTAATATTTTTTAAAATTAATTGCCAAACTTTGGTTACATAAACTATATCAATTTTACCGATAAAATTTCAGTTTGCGGAATTTTTTGCATCGTAGAGGTTGTTGGTGATATTTCCATTCATTTTAATAAATAACTTTGTTATTAGAAAAACAGTTGAATAGAACTGAATTAACTAAAAGTGGTTCGTTTTACAGTGTAAGCTTCAGGTTGAATAATTACTTAAAAATGAAATAAGGTTTTTAGATTTCTAGCGTGCACATTTTCACATTTCCATCCTATAATGAGAAGGTATTAGATTTGTGTAAAAATTGACACCCCTCCCCCCGCTTTTTTGTCAAATGTCCAAGGATGAGCTACAAATTTTTTATGAAGCGTGTTTCGATAGAATGCATTGTTTTGGTTTTATTTGTGAAAATAACATCGACATAAGAAAAATAAAATTTTTGGAAAAACGATGCAAGGTACGAAAACAGATGAAAGATCAAAAATATTGTGCATTCAAAAAAGATTGACAAATTTTTCATCAATTTTTGTTATGAGAATACATTCAAAATGAAAAGAAATTAACTTTTTGGAAAAACGGCACAAGCTAAAATAACTTTTAACTAATAAAAATTTGTCGCCTGACTGACATGTAAGAAAGAATTACTGCTGCGTGAAAAGGCTCATTAGTTTATAATTTATAAAGTTAAGAATGACTTCGTATAAACTATTCTTTCAAGGTGACTCATTGCTTGATATCAATATCTAGGACGATCTGCAACACGTGGAGCAAATAAAACTGAGAACGTCATGCTAGGCATTTTATTATCTGTATTTTATACATACATATATTGTACAGTTTTTAATATTTTAAACCCCTAAAGTAAAAAAAAAACAGTATAATAAAATGCAAACATCTGAGAAAAATATACTCATCCCCGGAAGAAATTCTTCCTAAAAATTCTGGGTTAATTTCGAAAGACGAATGAGATAGCGACTAGTATATATTGTCTTGAAGAATATTCACTAGTTGCATTCTGATCACAAATTTTTGAGTTAATCAGTTTTCTTCCTCTGAAGAAAATGGGTGTCATTAGTACCCTCGTCTTCACTATGACAGTTTTCGTTTATTCTATTGGTTAATATATAAACTTTGTTGATTGGGGGGTACCCTCGAGACAACTGCTATAGAGGGACTCTAGTGTACTGGAATAATTCCGAAGGTCGAATGAGATAGCGACAAGTATATATATTGCAATATCTTACTTAATATTCATTAATTTCAATGTGATCACAAGTTTTCCCATTCATCAGTTTTCTTTAGATGGATAAAATGGGTGTCGTTGGTAGCCTGGTCTTGGCTTTAGCACTTTTCGTGTATTGTATTGGTAAATATATCAACGTATTTTCTTTTGACTGGTTTCTAAATATTCCAAAATAGAGGCCTTCACCACTGAAGATAAAGTAACTGGAACTATTCTTACAATTCTTACCTGTAGCCGCGAGTCGCGTATTTTCTTTGGCTGCGTCTAGTCGTCCCGAATTTCGGGACGACTAGCCGGAAATCAAGATAAATGCTAGTCATCCCGAAATTCGGGACGACTAGCCTATTTCTACCATTTGGCTAGTCATCCCGAAATTCGGGACGACTAGCCTATTTCTAGCATTTGGCTCGTCATCCCGAAAATAATGCACTTTATTAATTCTACTGTTTTTAACTAGACAAAAATTACCAAAATTACCAAAATTGACAATCCTATTTTCTCCATTCGGCTAGTCGTCCCAAAAATAATGCATTTTAGGAAATTTCTCGTTTTAACTAGACAAAAATCACAAAAAATGTTAATGACCCCGAAATTCGGGACGACTAGCCTATTTTCAACATTTGTCTAGTCGGCCTGAAAATAATGCACTAAATTAATTTTACTGCTTTCAACTAGACCAAAATTACGAGGCGTTGGAAAAGGGGTAGGGGTGTTACCTCACATTATTTCTGTGACTAGTCACAGGGGTGCGTTCCCGCCCCCACGAGGCGTTGGAAAAGGGGTAGGGGTGTTACCTTA
>CAKNXH010000450.1:56249-73463 GCA_932178445.1 Andricus quercusramuli
CCCACGAGGCGTTGGAAAAGGGGTAGGGGTGTTACCTTACATTATTTTTGTGACCTGTCACAGGGGTGCCTTTCCGCCCCCACGAGGCGTTGGAAAAGGGGTAGGGGTGTTACGGCCAGTATAGGCTGGCACACAGAACAGCTGATCTATATGTCACGTGATCGTTAACCAACGCGCAATAACACGCAAAATCGAACGAAAAACCGAATAAAGATGCAGTGCTCTCAATTCGGCTCCCCAACTGTACTGCGCATGCGTCGCATCGGCAGTCTCATTGGCAGTAAAGAACTTGCTTTTTGGGAATTATTAAATGTTTAAATAAATTTTTTATGATAAATCATCATTGTAGAATTAATTCAATTAATTTTTGGATCACAAAAAAGTGTTTTAGAGTGCTAGAGCGAATAATTATTGAATTTTACTCTTTACAAATGAATGATTGATTCTAAATACAAAGGCAACAAGTGTATCTAGTCAAGAGTCTATAGATCACATCAAAGGAAGGTCCAATCAGAGCACGGAAATCATGGGAAAGTTTCGAACGACCTTGAGACTGCGGTGACACAGTGCAAATACATAACATAATTTAGATACGTTAAAGCTTAAAAGACTACACTTTATAAAATATAACCTAACTCTTAGTTCTATCCGTTTTTTAACATTTATTTTCAATTAGGGATGAAGAGCAGTTTTGTTAATCTTCGGCTTACTCAAAAGGAGAGAAATAAAAAAAAAAATACATAATTTTCGGGACGACTAGCCAAATGTTGAAAATGGGCTAGTCATCCCGAATTTCGGGACGACTAGCCAAATGTTGAAAACGAGCTAGTCATCCCGAATTTCGGGACGACGAGACACTTCGATTTTCTTTTCGGATCCATTGAATTGTAACTTTCTTGCATAGTATATTCATTATCTATTCAAAAATGTTCGGTTCGACAGGATCGTCTTCAGAAAATAGATTTTTGCAACAGTGTACGGGAAGTTCTCAGTATATGCACCCAAAAATAAGCAAAAAATGGCCAATTCTTGATGAAGTCAAAGTGTGCGGGAATCATAACATTCCCGCACAAAATTTCGTGTGGGAATGTTGACCATCAAGTATAATTTGAAGGAAATTGTGTATCTGCTGTATTCCACGCACAGAAATTAACGAAACCACTAGGTTCTGATTGGTCGTAAGAATTATCACAACCAATCTGAAGCCACCGGATGCGTGATCCAACAGTATAAAGCTGCCATTGGTCAACATTTTACCCGCGCGATTCAAAATCGAAATTATTTAATTCGATTTTGAGTCGTGCGCCAGATTACAGCCAATTGCAGAATTTGTTTTACATGTATGTACATGTAATTCGTAATAATATTAATATAAAGATACAATTTTGTTTCTGGAATGTATTGTATTTCTCGGTATAATAGATGGAATTCTATTTGTGAATGAAAAAAATATGCCGAATGTATTTGACTTAATGTGTATAGAACAAACTTAAATTGAATGTTCACACTGAAGAATTGAAGTTTGTTTTTTGAAAATACGTAATGAATCAAAAACAAAATTTTAACGTAAAATCAATAAAATGAAAACTAGCTGTGAATTCGATCTCGGGTGTTTCTGCTTTGTTTGTATTTTTATTTATATGGTGTTCATTTCACGAGCACTTTGGTAACCGTTAGCAAATGTATTTGCATAGAGGAAGCATTTGTAATTTTTCAAATGATAGACAAACTAAATTTTTTTTTGTTCAATTTTATAATAGAAATTTACAATAAATACAAAATTACAAAATAATACAATAAACTTTTTAAATAAGATGACAAATCAGACGATTCAAAGTTTGTATTTGAAATGGTATTTTTCGATCTGGAAAAGGAAAGGGGGAGTTTTTGTCGCACATCCTATCCCTTCCCCAGCTTTATCATCTTTTGATAAAAGTTGTTAGAATTATGTTATTCGAAAATTTATGATCAAAAAGACTTTTCTATTCATACATCAACTTTGAATTATGTCGATGAAAGAAGTTTTTCTGTTTACAACAGATTTTTCGAATATTATAAATGAACATAACTTCCTTATTCTTCAATAAAGTTGATCAATATCATAAGTCAATCGATTTGCCTCGGATCAAGAAATATTTTCCGTTTTTGCATCAATTTTGAATTATTTTAATGAAAACGTTTCACTATAACAAGCTGTTTTTTTCTAAATATTAAGCATTATTATAACTTCCTCACTCTTTAATAAAATGTATCAATATTATAGATCAATCGATTCGTTTCGATTCAGCACATCTTTTCTATTCTCGCATCAACTCTAAATTATGGAAATGAGACAAATTTTAATATAAAATCCGTTTTAAATATAATATAAAAGACCATAACTCCCTAACTCTTCAATAAAATATATTAATATTGTAGGTCAATCGAGTCGTCTTGAACTAAGGAATCTTTTACGTTGCTGCATCAACTTTGAATTATGGTAATGAAAAAAGTTTTGCTATAAGAAATGATTTTTTAAATATTATAAAGTGCTAAAAAAATGCAATAAATATTTTCAGAAATGCTGTGGTGAGTTGCAATATATTAGTACATTTTTTACATAACAAAGCAGTTTCCAATTTGTGAGGAACAATTATAATAAATAAATGAATAAAAAATTCTGCTAATTTACTAAGCAATTTCGACGAAACTATTTTACTATAAAATTAAGTCTTAAGGCTTGGGCGAGTTTAATTATTATCTCTATGAAAGTAGGTGAGATGCATTGTCGAGAAAATGTTTCTTTTCCAATTAAAAATAAAGATAGAATATTGCAAACTTCAAAAATTCGTATGGATTGTGTGAAACAATCCACATCCACGAATTTCAATGGAACTTTTAGCTTCTTCGGAAACAGTGGAATTAATTTATTTTTTTAACTTAGTATTGATTTATGATTTCTGAGGATAAGGTCCAATATAGTATAGAGTATACAAGGTAGCTCGGTAATTTATATCGATATCCAAAACGATCTACGGCACGTGGAGCAAATAATTAATTTGATTATCTCGATTTTATACATACATATATTGTACATCTTTTAATAATGTTCAGGCCTTAAAGTGATAAAAACAGAATTATGAAATACAATCATCTCAGAAAAATAAACTTCTTCCTGGGAATCCATCATACAAACACTGGAATAATTTCGAGCGTCGAATGAGATAGCGAGTAGTATATATATCGCAATATTTTGCCAAATATTCATTAGTTACACTGTGATCACAAATTTTTTCATCCATCAGTTATCTTTAGCTGGATAAAATGGGTGTCGTTGGCATCCTGGTCTTGACTTTGGCACTTTTTGTTTATTGTATTGGTAAATATATAAACGTATTTTCTTTTGATTCGTTCCTAAATATTGGAAGAAGGAAGCCTTTACCACTAAAAATTAAGTAACGAAAACTATTTTATTACATTTCCTACCTGTAGCTGTGAGTTGCGTATTTTCTCTCAGGTTCTATTAAATTGTAGCTTCACTGCATTGTATATCATTTATTATCTAATGAAAAATGGTTGGTTTGATAGGTTTGTCTTTAGGAACTAGATTTGCGGTACTTTCTAGTTATAGGCATCGAGTTTCTATCATAAAATTAATTTATTATTTACAGGAAATATTTGAGTGAATAAATGTTTTAAATGTTTCAGTTTGCCCTGGTTTTCCAGCAGGTTATTATCCCCGAAACATAGTAGTACCTCGTGGTTATAGGACATTTGTAATTGAACCTAAAGATTATCCTGGTGCTCACATCTATATTGCACAGACTGAATCCCTAGAATTACTCACTATTCCTTTTGGTGTATGGGAAAAGGAAAATATCATCGTTGGAAGGAACAGCAATGGTTGTATTGAAATATTATTCAATTCTGCGGGCGTGTCAACTGTTTTTAATATGACATCCCATAAGACCCAGATATTGACCAAAGGACTTTCTCGGAAATTAGGTCTACCAGTGGAACATTTGAAAGATACAATAATTGGTAGTAAAAAGTAAAATATGTAACCGAAAAATCAGAAAACTATTATATAGGTGCCCCTTATGTATGTCCATGTGATTTGTAAATATAAGAATAATGAAAAAATACAATTTTGTTTCCGCAACTTCTTGTGTTTCTTTGCTCAATAGTAATGATGATCAATAGACAGTCGATTACCTCTGTTCAATATATATTTTAATAAAACTTGAGATTAAAAATTATAATTTTGATTAAGGATTCATTCGGAAATGTTATTTGACCATCATAATTTGACAATGTAATTTTTAGCATTAATAAGAAAGAAATGTGTACTCTTTTTCTTGTTTTTATGTCAAAACTTCATTTCAAATACATATAAGTTTAATGAATAATAACTGATACTTGAGTACACAAAAAATCGTGATTAAGTGCTTGAATTAATTGAAATTTGATTCAAGTTGCGGAAGTCACGGAAAAATTACAGAAAAAGAAAACTTAAATTGAAGTTTCACCCCGGAAGATTCGAAATTTGTTGTTTAGAAATACATAATGAATCAAAAACCGAATTTTTAAGTAAAATCAATAACATGAAGAAATATGCAAAGTCTTATTAAGTATTGAGTAAGTTACTTCTTTCGAGTAGCTTTTTGTTAAAAGTTACTTTTTCACATCCATAAGTTTATAATTTAAATATCAAAATAACTAGGATGATAACACGTAAAAACTTAATTTATAAAAGAGTAGGCGTTAGTTAAAGTAAATAAAAAGTACACAATATATTGTGGTAAGTGAACGACAATATATGTTAAGAATAAAATTTAAATTAGTGATAGACATGTCAAATAAAAAATATAATGGTTGATGTTATTCCACCCAAAAAAGATTGAACCAAACAAAAAAGAAAATTCCACTTGTTAGTTATACAGTGAACAAATTTCATAAACAATTATCCTTTCCTTCGATTTGTGCGAAAATGAATACCATTCTATTTATGCAAACGACCCTATAAATTAACCTGTTATTATGGTATAATAATCGTTTAAGCAAACTTATTTAACAAATTAGCTCTTTGGCTATGTTTCAAACTATAAAGTCAATTTTTTCAACATTGTTTCCGGGCAATATGCATGCAAATTTGGATAAAATCCACTGAAAATAGAAATAATACTATTACCATATTGGTATCATTTTTTGAATAACGATTTGCGACGTTAAATTATATAATTGTTCAAATGAATCTCTTGTCAATTGCATGATTTCTTAATTAATTCGTTCACGTGTTCCTTTATTATCAACTATTAATTAAAATTCTTTCCACTGCGATGATGAGTTTAACAATTTTCATAATTTTAATATTATGATAATAAAACGTTGTTAAACTTATCCCTACCATAATATTTTTTACTAATAATAAATTATCAATGTGGAAACAGTTAATTTATATTTATTCTGCATTCACTTATGACAACAGACATTCTGGAAGTAATGTTATCAGAGATAATATAAAAAATATACCCCAATTGATAGTGTAAATAGTATTATTCCAATTAAATTAAAGAGAATTAAATTTGAAATTAAATAAATTATCACATATTTTGATCATTTACCCTAAATAAAAGTCTGTCGGGGATATTTTCTTGGACAGTTTAGTTAAAGTAAAACCTTTTACTTTTCTATAAGAGAAAAATTGATCATTTCCTATAGTATATAGTAAATAGTAATGTTAAAAATATTTTATTGGGAATGAAGAAAAAAGAGCAACAAAGAGGAAAAAATATTATTCATGAAATTTCTCACAATTAACAATAAAGGTTTGTCATAAGGGACAAACCAATTTGAAAATATAAATTAAGTTTAAACTTTTTGTTGGTTGTTAAATATATTTCTTCAGACTCTAGTCAACTTGATCCGAAATTTCAATTAGAAAGAAGTTTTTGTATGCCTGAAAATTATCAAAATAAATTTTACACGTCTGTAAGTAAAAAATTTTATCTACGATATGTAGTGTTTTCTCGATTCTGAATATTTATATCTCACAACTTTTGAGTTTTATAATTCAATTCAACAATTTCTAAAACTTCTGGTAGGCTTAATATGTATAAAATAGAATTTCAAGAGCTACAAGAGTTGATAAAATATTTAAAAATTAAGAAGTCACCTGTAGGACACTATTTTCCGGTATGTATTGGACATGATCGAATTTGATTATTCAAACTAATGTCAAATTTTACTTTGAAAATTGTCATTTAACATTAAGAAATATAACATAAGTAGTGATATAATTTTAAAAATTGTAGCGCATTTATTTATAATTTTACAGAAAATAGTTAATGCGAGGTTTAATTGAATTGAATTTATTCTAAATTTAAAATATTGTAAATAGCAATTTTTTACTTTTTGGAAAGCTGTCAAGCCATTTCATGACCTTCATAACTCCTAAATTGAAACATTTATCTTTTTGATACAAATTAATAATTGCACACATTTTCTGCAATACTTTCATATTAAATTCTTTGAATAGAAATTGTAATTATTTAATAAAGGTAATTTATTTGAAAAACTTAGTATTTGATGTATAAATAATTAATTGCTGTGAGGTATAGTAAACTTTTGAATATATAAATATATATATATATATATATATATATTTATTTATATATATATTCTTTTTTTCAATTACTTTGATTTTGACATTAGCGTTATTTTTTAACACAAAAATGCATAAAGTCAAAGTGTACCAAAAGTCGCCTCTCCGCTACTTTTCACTCATTTTTACACGATTATAAGCTTCAACAGAATCGTTGTTATTTATGACTATATCATAAAAACCAATGTCTTACTTTGATCAGATTTATTCTTATTTAAAATCTGAAATTAGAACAAATACAGGAAAAGAGAATAACCGGTTATTTGCACAAATTTTATGAATGATAAATCCGCTTTAATTTTGTGAAAAACAATTATAATTGGCTTGGGCGGGTGTAAATAATATATCTATTAAACTAGGTGATGTGGATTGTCGATCACATTGTTTTTCTTGAATCAAAAATAAGGACAGGATTCAATATAATTTAAAGAGCCACATGAATTGTCTGGAACAGTCCACACCGAGGATTTTATCCCATGTGTAATTCTGAACCCCAAATTTTTGTGGAACTTTCACCTCCTTTGGAAACAATGCAAATAAATTGATTGAATATATATATATATATATATATATATAATTTATATTTTCAACCCTCCACCCATGGTTGTCAATGGTCGCAGTTCTTGTGACGTACGCTGTTAGAAAAACCAGTATATCGAAAATTTTAAATTTAATACTATTTCTAACAGTTTAGTAGTCTCTGATATAGTAGAAACTGAGAATAATCACTGTTCTGTAAACAGGCTAATTAATTTATGATTTGTGAAGATAAGGGCGACTTTGTTCGAAATATTCTTACAAAATGTTTTGGTAATTTATATCTATAGCCAAGATTATCTGCAACACGTGGAGCAAATAAAACTGAAAACCTAACGTACTATAGTCATTTTATTATCTCTATTTCATACATACATATATTGTACATTTTTTGATACTGTTAAGGCCTTAAAATGTAAAAAAAAGACACAGAATGATAAAATACTAGCTTCTCAAAAAAATTAACTTCTCCCCGTAAATTAGTCTTACAAATACTGGAATAATTTCGAGTGACGAATGAGATAGCGAGTAGTATATATATTTCAATATCTTGCAGAATATTCTTAATTTGCTCTGCGAACAGAAATTCTTTCGTTAAACAGTTTTCTTGAGCTGGATAAGATGGGTATCGTTGGTACCCTGATCTTAACTTTGACAGTTTTCGTTTATTGCATTGGTAAATATATAAACTATTTTCTTTTAATAGATTTCCAGATATTGTGAAATAGAGGTCTTTACCATTAAAGATAAAGTAAAGAAAACTATTGTTAAATTTTCTACCTGTAGCCGTGAGTTCTGTACCTTCTTTTAGAATTGTAGCTTTACTGTATTGCATATTTATTATCTATTCAAAAAAGTTCGGTTTGACAGGCTTGACTTTAGAAAATAGATTTGCGATACTTTTTCGTTATAGCCATCGACCTTCCATAATAAATATTAATTAATTATTCACAGGATATATTTGAATAAAAAATGTGTTCCAAATGTTTCAGTTTGCCCTGGTTTTCCGGCAGGTTATTATCCCCGAGACATAACAGTAATACCTCCTGGTTATAGGACATTTGTTATTGAACCAAAAGATTATCCTGGTGCTCATATCTATCATGCTGATACCCTAGAATTACTTCGCTTTACTTTCGGTGTATGGGAAAAGGACAATAACATCGTTGGAAGGAACTTAGATGGTCGTCTTCAAATAATACATAATAAGGAGGGCCTATCAACTTACCTAAATATGACTTCCGGGAAGATCGAGATATTGACCTTTGACGTTTGTGCAGAATTAGGTGTCCCACTGCAGCATTTGAAACGTACACGATTCGGTTATACAAAATGAATTACGTAACCGAACAATCAGAAAACTGTTACATAGATGTGGGGAGGGAACTACCAACATTTTCGCAAAATTTTGTTGCATTATTAACGTTTCGCTCCTTATGTATGTACATGTGATTTGTGAAAATAATAATGATGAAAAAATGCAATTTCGTTTCTGCAATGTATTGCGTTCCTCAGGGTAATCCGCTTCAGATGGAAAATTATATTTGTCAATGAGAAAAATATAAGAAATATATATGACTTAGCGTGTATTACTTAAAAAAAATTTAACCCAGCATCACAACTCGATATTAAGGAAGTAATTTTAGACATGTAAACTTTGTTGATATATATCAATAATTAATTTATGACAACGAAACATAGAAAAAAACTGAAATCCCTTCAATAAGATGTAAGTTTTAGCGTAAATGAGGAAAAAAAATTTGTGTTATTTTTTAAAGTGAAACTGCTATTCTGAACATATAAATTTAGTAAATAATAATTGATATTTGCCTATACAAAAAAAATCGTGAATAAGTGCTTGAATTGATTAAAATTTTATTAAAAATTTAAAAACTCGCGAGAAAACTACAAAAAAACTCAAATGGAATGTTCACCTTAAAAAATTGGGAGCTTGTTTTTTGGAAATAGATAATGAATCGAAAACAGATTCTTTAAATAAAATCAATATGATGAAAAAATATATAAATTTTTTTATGCTTTTAAATAACTTGCGTTGCATTATAAATTGGTATCCATAAATATGATAGTACGAAAGAATTATTTCATCAATTCATAGCCTGGAAACGAATAAAATAAAAAGGAACATTAAACTCTTGAAAAAATTCCCCTCACATTTTTCCAGAATCACTTATGAATATCAGTATTAAGACAGAAAAAACGAAATGTACTCTTTGCAGCGATTTCAGAGTAATCTTCACCTGCGACAAAAATTAACTTCACGTGTTAAGATTTACCCACAACATGGGAAATGGTAACCATGTGAACTTTATTAAGTCTTGTTTCGTTTCGATGCGAAAAAAATTCAACTTCATGTACTTAAAAATTACCCGCAGCAAAAATTCACTTCTGTTTTTTCTGTGAAGATTACTAATCGAGGAAAAAAAATTGCATTAATGCTGAGCTTCGAAACTAGCAAAAAATTAAAGGGCGTCACATTTTTGAAAAATCGAACTTGAATTAATGGCCCAAAGCCACAAAACCATAAAAATAAAAAAAGCTCACAAGAACTTTTATGATGCAAAAAATGTCTCTAAGTAAAAAGTTATCAGTACAATCAACATATTTTGTAAAATCAACATTTGATAAGTAATTTTATAAGATATACACATTTTTGGATTTATGAAATTGAAATAAAGTACAGAAATTTTGAGAATGCATGAAGAGGAAGAAAAAATTTAAATATCTTCTAAAATTACTTGGCCAACATTGATTTAATAAAATATATTAATGTCACTGAAAACTTCTTAATTGACTGCATTTTTCACATTGTAGATGTTTTTGGTGATATTTGCTTTATATTATATACTTATCTTATATTTCCCAACTCAATAGTGGATAGCAATCAATGACGTGGAAAAATATATGAATTTACTTAGAACTACATATAATAACAATTATAGCAACGCTTTGCATAGACCTCTTAAAATTAAAGGTCAAATTATCGACAACTGTAATTTGGTGAATGTGAATTCTCTTTTGTTGAAGCTCCTTCGGCTTTAGAGAACACATTCTCATGACGTATTTCGTGCTTCGCACTCGATTTTGTCCAAAATGTGAACTTTCCTCTATTATGTTCAAAACGTTTATATCAAATGTATATTACATTCATTTATGTACCTCGGTCTGGGATTGATTATTCAGATATTGCAATATGAAGTACAAATTTTATTTATCATGATTACTTTGCTATTTTTTTTTATGTGCAGCTACCCTGAAAAATGTATCATTTGAATACATTAATATTATTATAATTCATAATATGCATTGGTGTTGAAACATACGTATTTTCATTGTCTTCTTTTTATGATTGAACAAAAAGTGCGCATCCTATAAGAAAAAAAAACAATTTTGTTAATTAAAAATTTTTTTTGCATTTTGTGTCGTTTTCCCATAAATTTAATTTGTTTATTTTCAATGCTATTTTTTACCATTTAAACTGAAAATACGCTCTTTGCGCAAAGTGGCCAAGAGCAAATTTGTGGATATAATTTAGGCGAAAAATTTTGTGAAATAAAATGTTGTTGTAACTTTTGTAATTTTTCCAAAAGTTTAATTTTTTTATTTTTGATATAGTTTTTTACAATTGAAAGAAAATCTACTAGTTCTATCTGAAAATGATCAATAACAAGTTTGTAGATCCTTTCTGGGTGAACAACTTTTGTCCATCAATTTTTTTCGGTACCTTGTGTCGTTTGCCAAATGATTAAATTTTTTTATCTTCAATGTTATTTTTTACGATTAAAACTAAAACTACGCGCCCTATCAAAAAATGATTTATAACAAATTTGTCGCTCTTTTCTGTGTAAGTCACTTCTGTCGATTGATTTTTTTTATAGTTTGTATTGTTTATCCAACAACTAAATTTTCTCATTTTTAATGTGGTTTTTTGCGAATAAAACAAAAACCACGTATCCTATCAAAAAATATGTCCAACTGGACAAATATGTCAAATTTATATAATAAATCATCAGTTTGTAAAGCTGTAAATTGCAAATGGTTTATCCTACGAAAAAATTGCAAAAAACCAAAAAAGTTTTATTTTTGATCAGACATGCTGAAAATGATTTCATAATTTTCTTCACAATAAGTAATGATCTTGTTTTAAAAAATGGTTTAAACGAAAGCTGACCAGGATTTTTGAAAAACCAAGATATTCGTAATCAGGGACTTTTTTTACCATTTAAACAAAAGTTATTTCGGGGACCTCTTAGTACTTAGTACATACATAAGTGTCAGTGGCGACTGGACTATCACACATATCCCAGTGAGGTGACGTATAGAATTTACGAGATAGCTGCCCCACTCTACCCTTTATCCTACTCTTCCTCTTCCGACCCTCAACAAGTGGTCGTTTTGCTCAAATTCTGTTTGCAATTTATAATTTAATTGATTTATGACTCTTGCGATACCACGCTGTCGAAAAAATAATTTTCATTGTAGCTTCTCAACTTCCGACGAGCTATTCTCAAGAGCACAGTGAAGTATTCTCAGGGAAGTAAAGCTTCTGAACTTGAGCAACTTGAAACTATAGATCAAGCCAGATTTTCTCAGAACTGAGTGAATTTTCAACAATTAGATTTTATGATGTGCAAAAGCTACTCCATTATTAGGAAATTAAATAAAAATATTTTTTTTAATGTTGAATACGGTAGGCATCAATAAAATACAGCACTCTGGTGTAGAAAACAAGATCAATCGATTTCAATGAAATTTGGCAGCTGACTGGCCAAAAATTAAAAAATAATTTTAGGCGTAATTTTATGTTTATATCTCGATTCGCGAGAGAGAATCGTCGCCAACTACAGAAAAAAGCTAGCAAGAATCCTTATCTGGAATAATCATGTATCTTGGACCTTTTGTGGGTTGTCATAAATTTTCAATCGATTTCAATGAAACTTGCCAGCTGACTAAACAAGCATTAAAAATAAGTTCAAGGATGATTTTATATTGATATTGAGAATTGGGGTAGCGAATCGTCGCCAAGTACAAACAAAAAGCTACTAAAAATTCTTATCTGAAATGATCATGTATTTTTGACATTTGTGGATTGTTCGCACAATTTTCAATCGTTTTCAATGAAACTTGGCAGCTGGCTGATCAGCGATTAATAAATATGTTTAAGAATGATTTTATGTTGATGTTCATATTCGGGGTAGCGAATCGTCGCCAGGTAAAAAAAAGGTACTAAGCGTCGTTACATGAAATAATCATGTACTAGACTATTACGTGCGCGCGCTAACTTTTGTGTCCATGTTTCTCCTTCACGCAGTTTTCGAATGATTATTCATTCCTTCAAATTCCTTGCCCAATCAAATTCTTGATTTTATAACACAAAAAGTTGTGAAGAATTATTTTCATTGAATCATTGAAATAATTTTTACTTTATATTTTTCTGAAAAGTTGGATTACCAATAGCCCTTTAAACTATTCCAGAGAGAATTAAAATATATATGAGCACATAATTTCGAAATGAAAATTCAGATACTCATTTCACAAAATCTCAAAATTTTGAAAAATATGTAATTGGAATAGAGGTATTATAAACATTAACAAACTCTTATTATACAATTTATAGTCAATAGCCAATTATATAACCTTGAAGTAAATAATCTGTTTATGTTACCTAATCAAAAGCAATTAAAATTCAATCATCATGTAATTGAAAATTGTTGAAAAAAATAATCAGCTAATAATTAATTAATCTATTTATAACATAAGAAACATTTCATTATAATTTTCATTCAAAAATTATAATAATTTGTATACTACATTGAGAAAAAAATTCACTATCATTTCTGAAAATGTAATATATTAGTAACCTTTCATACCAATTTCAGAGAAAATAAAAACATATTCACATATAATTTTAAAAATTGAATGCAGGTACTCGTTTCACAATATCAGCATCATTTCAAAAATAATGTAATTAGTGGTATTCCAAATTCGAATAAACTTTTATTATGCAAATTATATCCAGTATTCAATTAAACAACCTGAAAGTAAATGATCAATTTATGGTTCTGAATTTAAATCAATTTAAATTAAATCTTTATATAATTCAATTTTGTGGCTAAAATTAATCAGCTAATGATTAATTAAACATTTGACAACATAAAAACCCTCGAGCAATTATTTTCATTGAAACAATCAAATTATTTTTTTCCATATTTTTTTTAAATTTTGACCTCCATTTCTGAATATTTTGATTTATATGAAGCTTTTAAAAAAATTCCAGAAAATTTAAGTTCTAGTAGAATCAATAATAAATCAATAATTTAAAAATATAAAAAGCATCACACAAATATTTTCATTTGAATATTCAATTAATTTGGAATTCATATTCTCAAAATGTTTGATTGCATTACTTGAATTTAAATTACTAATAATCTTTCATACAAGCGATTAAAAAATAACTTTAAAAATGATTTCATGCTGATGTTCATATTCGGGTTAGCGAATCTTCGTCAAGCACAAAAAAGCTACTAAACATCCTTATCTGAAATAATCATGTATTTTTCACCTTTAGCAGATTGTCGGCGCAATTTTCAATCGATTTCAATGAAACTTACCAGTTGGCTGAACGACGATTGAAAAATTTGAATTGATTTGTTTGAATCCACACAGAAATAAATCCATTTATTTTGTTTAAAAGAAAAATGATATTTAGGGGTGCTGCAAGTCCCATGAAGTTTAACATATGTATTTCTCATAAGAAAAAAAGACGTTTTTGTAAATCTTATTCAGAATCCTCAATATTATCACAATCGAGTTGAAACTCAACATTTCTTTTCAAAATTAGCCATAGAATACGAATAGAATATCACTTTTCAAATAACAACACCAGAAGTCTGTTTTATAGGGTCCCAAAGAAACCCCATTAGTGAAAAAATGGGTTTCGCGAGTTTTTGGCGCTAATTATGATTTTTTTGCGGTTTTTCAAATGCGAATTGTTTTTAATCGATGAAATATTACTTTCTGAAAATTAAATGTTTTCATGAATTTTTTAAACAATTTATTATTGTTTCTAGCAAATTTTCTCATAGAATGGAGTTAGAAAGACGCGGTGTTTTCACAAATTTCCCATTTGTTGTCCAATTTTCAATTAGAGGGAAGTGATAGTTCATCAATGTTAACAAGAGTGATTGTTTGAACAATTTATTAATAATGTTAATAATAAAAAAATGCTACAAAATTGCAAAGAAAAATCACTTTTAGTCAAATTTTCAATCAAGATAAGTTGAGTAATTGATTCGAGTCAAGAAAATTAATTGTTTAATTAATCAATTATAATTATTAATATTATATTTTAATAATGCTAAAAAGATGCGGTTTTTTTTAATTTCCGGCTTTTTTTCCAATTTTCATTTGGAGTGAAGTAATAATGAATTCAAGTTAACACAATAGTTGTTTAAATAATTTATTATCATTGCTAACAATATTCTCTTTGTTCAATTGGTAGGATGTTGCGGTTTTTTCTAAAATTTTCAGCGTTTTGTCTATTTTTAATTGGGCGTGACTTAATAATTATCTAGATTAAGCAAAAATGATTGTTTAAACGAATTATTATTATTATTTATTATTATTATTATTATTATTATTCATCTATTTCAATTGCGCCTGATAGTTACGGTGTTTTGGCAATTTTTACCTTTCTGTCCTTTTTTCACTCAGTGAGGTAATAATTAATTGAAGTTAACAAAAAAATTTTATATTGTTCATAACTGTCTTTTCTTATTTTGAACAAAATATTCCAACTTCTAAAAAAAAGTTAAATTTTTTTACCAAATAGCTAGATTTTTAACTTGTAATGATGAATTTTCAACTTAGAAGACAAACGTTCCATTGAATTGATTCATTTTCAACAACCAAGATTAAGTTTCTTGACAAATAGACGATTTTTTCACCAAATAATTATGTTTTTAAGCAAAAAAGTCTATTAGTTTAGAAAAAAGTTGTTTTTAAAAACCGAGAAAGAAGAATTTTTAAGAAAGAAGTCAATTTTCAATCAAGAAAGATGAATTTTAATCTAATTAGTTGACTTCTCAACTTTAAGAAATCAATTTTCAACTAAAAATGGAATCTTCTAATTTTCAGTTTAAAGGCCAAGTTTAAAAAAAACATATATCAGATAATATTTTAACGCATAAATATTTTTATTTTTAAATTATAAATAGTTGATTCAATAAAAAAAGACAAATTGCCAACAAAATAGTTGAATCTCCAATCAAAAGAGAAAGAGATTACTTTTCAACCAAACAGTTGCATTTTTTACCATTAAGAAACAATTTTCAACCAAGAAGATTAATTTTCTACCAAAATAGATGAATTTTGAACAAAAAAGTTAAATTTTCAACCAAAGAGATGAATTCTCAACTAAAATGGTGAATCTTCAAAACAAAAAAGTCACTTTTCATTGAAGGGTTCAACATTTAACCAAAGAGTTAAATTTATAACCAAAAAATTGATTTTTTAACTAAGGAGATTAATTTCCTACAGAAAAAGATGAATTCATGTTCAAATAAGAAAGGTGAATTTTCAACAAAATAGTTGAATTTTGAAATATAAGAGATAAATTTATAACCTAAAATGGAACGATTTTTCGAAAAATAGTTAATTTTTCAACTAAAGAGATGCATCCTTAACGAAAAAGATTAATTTTTTAAAAAGCAGTACACATTTCAATTAAGTAGTTGAATTTTTTACTGGAAGAGATGACTTAAAAAAAAACATACTTGCATTTTCCACCAAAAAGTAGAATTTTTAACCAAAAATTATATTGATATTCTTAAATGAAAAAAAAATTTCAAAGAATTTCTTTAAAAGTTTTCCCATACTAGTATCGAATATTTAAAACTTATTATTCATTGTTTGACCGATGGTTATATAAAATTACATTTATATCTCGGATTAAAAAAAAAGGGGGGGGGCAATTCTGTGGCATCGCCAGGATCAGACTGACCAATTTCGTATGAAATCTCTTGGAAGAAATTTAAAAAGCACGAAAATTCATTGCGTATTTAGAAAAAATATTATTCAGAAAAAAATGGAAATGGGTAATAAATAGAGAAGGCTGTTATCCTTGAGTCGCATCGTGTCCTTAAGACACACGCGGGTTTCGCCGGTCTGTCGTTTCGAGTTCATCGTGCCCTATGGCATATGCGGTGGTTCTTCAACCTATTTTTTCAATTTAAGTTTATGAATATAATATTTTCAAAAACTTAAAAATTTCACACTACGCCAAATCTAAATTATTTATAAATAAATAAAATTTTACATGAAACATTCTTCAAATTAATGGTGACTATCAAAAATGAAATAGATCAGAACTGTAATAGCTACTTGCTATATAGAACATTAGAAAGGCGCTCAATTCTAAAAGCGTCGTTAGCAGATATAATTATATCTAAAGAGATAATGCCAGTAGGGTCGAATTCTCACGTATCGGGCTTTTAAATCTAGACAAAGAAAACAAGTCCTACTTCAATTCAACTTAGTTGATGAATTCACCAACCGCGAGGTCGAGGTACTTTACGTGCCAAAACCGACATTTGATACCATACGAATTTAGGGGTTCCAAGAGACTTCTTTAATGGCCTTGTTCAGAAAAACAATTAATTTCAAGTCTTTCGCGTTAAGTGCTCGACATCATTTCCAAAATTTGCCAATTTAAATTTCAAGTCGCAGACTTCCCTCTAAAATTAAATCAGTCGCAATTTGACTCATTAAATTAATCAAGCATACTTTGACTGAAAGTTCAGTGATTTCTACTGACAGAAAAGTCGTTTTAACAAGTCAATCAGTAAATATTGCAGACTACATCAATCACGTAATCGAAGTGACTAAATCAATCAGTCAATCAAAGTGACTAAATCAATCAATCAATCTAAGTGGTTGAATCAATGAGTCAATCGAAGTGACTGAATCAACCAGTCAATCGAAGTGGCTGAATCAATCAGCCAATCGAAGTGACTGAA
>CAKNXH010000450.1:81213-116400 GCA_932178445.1 Andricus quercusramuli
CTCTCTCTGTCTCCCCCGCCCCGTCTCTCTCAAACGAATAATAATTGCTTAAACAATTGAAATTAGTTACAAACAGGAGGAAAATATGATGTGTCTAATTTGAAAAAAAGAAACAATTTTCTATATTTTTCTTATAAGTTTTGAGTACTTAGATGTGTAATAATAATGATAAGTGTCATAATAATGAATTTTTCATTATGAAATTTCAATTTTTAATATTCTTCTTCATGAAATATAATTAGCCTAATTCTATAAATGTAGATGCGTAACATAAGTGCGACACAATGTGTTCTTTCAGAGAACTGATATCGCTCCGAATCGGTATTTTATAAACAAAGCTTGACTAAGCAGGCGAAGGAGACAATGCGTTTTAGAAAATAAAGTAGTTTAAAGAATGAATCAATACACTTTTGAAATGTTCAAAATTACATAATTTTTGAACAATTTCAGGTTGAAACACTACAATTAAAGGATTTCACATTGTTATTAAACATTCAAATTCAAAAATTTCACTTATAAATTAAAAATAAAAAAAAAATAAACAATGCAAATTTCTAAGTTTGCATTCAACACTCTGAAATGTTAATGATTCGAGACTTATTTTATTTTGAATAATTCAATTGAAATTTGTTTATTTTTTGAATGTTTCATTTTTACTTTCTTATTTTTAATTTATTATAACAGATATAGCGAACCTCAAAGCGTGTACAGAGTTTTTTCAGAGAAATTTGTAGGTGTTCAAAATTACATCATTTTCAAACGATTTTAACTTAAAAGCAGTACAATTTAGTGATTATAAGTTGTTTCTTGAAAAATCTAAATTGAAAAACTGTCATCTACAAATTAATAATGAAAAAAAATGGAACAATACAAATTTTAAAGTTTACATTCAGCGTCCAGAAATTCGAAAGATTCGAGGTTTATTTTATTTTAAATAATTCAATTTTATTTAGTTTATTCTTGAATGTTTGATTTATAATTTCTTATCTTAAATAAATAGTCAAATATTGTTAAATATTGAAACAAACATTTTTTAATTAAAAATGTTCAAACTGAACGCTTAAAAAATGGAGTATTTTAGAATGCAATAATATTTGAATAGGATTTGAAATTGAATAAAACCATTTCATTATGAATATATTAATCAAAATGTTTTTGAAAATTTTAAAAAGATTTTGAAGTTTCAATCGGATGCAAACATTTCATTAATTACTAAGGCTTTCGAATTAAAATAGTTCAATTTTTAACGTAAATATCTGTAAATTATTTAATTATGAACAGATTTATAATCGTCTTATAAAATCAATTTTATTATGATTCTATTGTTAAGAGTCGAACTAAAGTTCAATTTAAAAAATAAATACTTAATTTATGTTTACAGTTTAATGGGAAAAGCTTGATTTTCAAAAAAATGGAAAAAAGAGCTACTTGATATAAACTTTTTGTGAATTAAAGTATTAATACCTCTTAACGCATGTTCAAAGAGTAATTTCCACCCAGTAAGTTTAAATTTTGACTCACCACCCCCCTTTCAAGCCATTGTTATTGTGCTTAGAAAGTGACCCAAAAACTGCAAAATAGCAGTTCTCTATTAAATTCATACTAAAAACGGTATTCTTTGGATTTTTTAAACAAGTATTATTTTTAATTGTTAAGGGACGATTTTCCAAGTATTTTGTAAATTATTTTCAATCATTCAAACAATTCTTATTTGTTTAAGAATTATATTTTTCTTAAAATCGTGGAAAATTATTGTTTTCGGGATATAAGTGATAGATTTTAATTTGACAGAAATAGAATATACCTACATTGGATATTTCATAAGAGAATGTAATACACTACTATGCAGAAGTTTCTAGACCTATCTTTTTCGATACTGCCTAAAAGCACTCTAGTTTTAAAAATATTCAACTTTAAATTTACTACCAATTACTACACGAAACCTGATAAAATTATACGCCTATTGGTCTTAAATTGAAAGCAATATATTCATTTTATTAGAAGTTATTAAAAAAATACAAATTTTAATCTTTCTGAAAAATGTTAATAAATCAAAAAGCAATTAATATTTTTTAATCTCTTCGCACTAGTTTTAAAGATAATTTTCTTAATTATTTTAGTGACTTGATAAGATATTTTTAGAATTTTTCCTTCGATGCAATCAAAACCTAAGCTTAATTTAAAGAACTTGTCAATATTGATATAAAGTCAGGTTTTTATAACTGAATTGAAACAAATTAATAGAACAAAATTCTAACAAAATTGCAGAAAATTATCTTCAAAATTAGCCCAAATACAATAAAAAATTGGTTATTTCCAAATTTATTGATGTTTTCCGGAAACATTAACATTTGACGTTTTTTCAAACAACTTCTAATAAAATTAACACCTACTGGCTTTCATTTATGCCCATAAAACGGGTACTTTTAACACCTTTTATGCAATAATTGAGAGAAAATATACAGTTTATTATTATTAAAACTAGGGTGCTTGTTCAACCTATAGGAAAATAGATGTCCAGAAACTTTTGCACGATATTACATATATAAGAGAAAATAAATTTTTATACGCCTACATGCGCGTGAGTTATTATTTGCTTTTTGTAAGATTCGAGTAAGATTTCAATTTCAGTTAACGTTTACCGAAGATGTTCACACATAAATCTGTCTTGGGTCGTAGTTTAGGACGCACGTAATTTTTTTATGAATAGGATTACTGAATTTCAACGCTGTACTATAATTTTGGATACTATATATACTATAGGGTTTATTTGTTAACAATATTATGTAACAGTATCAATTCACCCCTCCCCATCTCACGGACCCTAACATTTTTCCGCCCCCCCCCCCCCACAAATCTGTTGCGTAATTCAAGGATTGCCCCTTAACAGTTATTATCTACCCCCAACCCTCTCCCTCCCTACTGGAATAAATCACATCGGCACTTCTTGGAAAAATATCGCTTCAAGTACCGCTTAAAATCGACTCATTGGCGCGCACTGAAACACTCGAAAGTCAAAGCTTATTGCTAAACTCGACGATAAGGGCCTTTCTGTTTCCATTTCCCTGACAAGTGCCGAAGCACGTCCGCGTATCCGCGGCTGTCAGTGAACCAGGCGTATAATAAGGTGGCGAAGTCGTTCGCACTTGTGGGTGTCAGGAGCCCGGGGGGTTGGAGTTTGTAAAGGGGGTTGTGGTGGAAAAGCGACGGAAAGCCCTGTTGGAAACAGCCACACAGGCGATGGAGTACGGAGCGAGTTCTGTAGCCGTCACGTCGGAGTGACGAGCACCCCTTTGCTCCTTCAACCCCACGAAGTCCCACCCCTTCACCCCCGTTCTTCTCTCTTTACTTCACTTCACCCCCTCCGACTAGTAGTCGAGGAATTCGAGTTGCTATAAATCTCCCTTGACGGGCGCGATGCCGGGCCCGGACGCGTCGAAGGGTCGGGGGGGGGGGGGGTGGCTCTTGAGTTCCACCCCTAAGGTCCTTCGCAAATGCGAGGAATTGTAATAGTTTTGCTCACGGGGTTACCACCGTCTTTGAAGGCTAAGAATGTTAATTTTTTCGAAAAATTCTACGGTGTACCCCGGGATATAAAACTGTTTCATATATCATTCTGATTATCAACTTGAGATCAAAATGATCCACTTTTGCGGAATGACGGTTGGTTTACTTTTTATTAAAACTCGTAGGTTAGTCATAACCAACATCATGTTTTCGAAGTAAGGAATTTTTTTGAAAATTATGAATTTCAAGGTGGGAGAACAATTAAAATTTTCCTATATTGAGCTATAAATCTAGATAAATCTGAAAATTAATTTTTTCCCTTCTAAATGTGCTTCTTTAGATTTTTCTTGTCGCGACACCCACTTTTGGAAGATTTGCAATTTCCTGGGACCAATAGGAAATTTTTTTAAAACGCTGAAATTTCAACCAAATACACGAACGTTCCACAAATATTGAAAATTTTAACTGAAAAAGATCAATTTTCAACAAAATAATTAAATTTTCAACCAAAAACTATAAATTTGCAAGCAAAATTGAAATAGTAGAATTAAAAAAGAAACCCTTTCCAACAGACTAATTCAATTTTCAACCGAAGAGATGAATTTTCAACTGAAATGATGAATCATCAACCACAACAATGATTTTTATACACAGCAGTTCAATTTTCAATGAAGTTGTTGAAGTTCCAACCAAAAGATGAATTTCCAACTGAGAAAAATAATTTTTCACCAAAAAAGACATATTCTTGACAAAACACATGAATTTTCTACCAAATAGTTGGATTTTCATTAAAAAAAAAAAATTCAATCAAACAATTTGATTATCAACTAAAAAATATAAAGTTTCACCCGAAAATTAAATAGTTAATTTTCAATTGGGAAAATTAATGAAAAAAAACATATAATTTTCAACAAAATAGTGATATTGTCAACAAAAGCTGAGCATTAATCAACCGCCTATTGTATTTTGAACCATAAAAGATGAAATTTCTACCAAAAGAGGTGAATTTCAAAAAAGGACAAATTTTCATAGAAAAGTTAAACTTTCAACCAAAAAAGATTCTTCAGAGATAAGAGAAGAAAAATGTAACCAAATTGCTGAATTTTCAACCAAAGGAATAGTTAGATTATTAACAAAAGAGATGAAATTTTCGGACAAAAAAGGTGAGTTTCCAACTAAAATTATGAATCTTCGACTGGAATAGTCAAAATTTTAGTTAACAAAATTAATTTTCTCCGAAAAAAGTGCGTTTTCATCCAAATAGTTGAATTTTCATCTAAAAAAGATAAATTTCTAACCGAAAAAAATAATTGTGAAGAGAAATGTTGAGTTTCAATTCGATTTAGCTTATATTGACCAATCTGGATACAATTTACTAGAAGGTCTTTTTTTATGGGAAAAACGAGCCACCTTTAAATACAGTTTGAAAAAAAATTGATATATTTTTGTGTGAATTCTAACAAATTTCCGAAGAGATATGCATGACAATTTCAAAAAATATTTCAATTGCATTTGGACCACCCTAGTCTTCATTGGTTTCTAGTACGTTTCTATGTACATAATTTTTGCAAATTCGCAAAAACTTTCTCCTGAAGATTATCTTTTCAGTTATAAATTTTATTTTTGGTTAAAAATTAAAAAATTTTCTTAAAAGGACATCATTTTTTTTTGCAAATTCAACTGCTTTGATAAAAATGTGTCTTTTTGGGTTGAAAATTCAACTATTTCCGTATAATATTAACCTTTTGTTTGAAATTCATATTTTGTCGCTGATAAGTCAACTGAAATCTTTTTTTGATGAAAAATATTTATTCTGAAAATTTGTCTTCTTAGTTCAAAAGTTGATCTTTTTTTCGTGGAAATATTGCATCTTTTTTGGACAAAAATGCAACTTTTTTGTTGAAAATTCAACCATTTCCTAGAAAATTAACTTTTTGTTTAAAATTTATATTTTTCTGTAGAAAAATGTACTGAAATCCTTTTGGACAAAAATTCAACTTTTTTTTTGAAAATTTGTCTTTTTTATTTGAAAAATCTACTGTTTCAGTTATACTTTTTGGTTAAAAATTCGACTATTCAGCAGAAAATTAACTTATAGTTTACAATTCTTATTTTGGTGTTGGAAAGTGAACTGGAATCTTCTTTGGATGAAAATTTGATTATTCTTTTGAAGTTTTTTTTAATACATCTGGTTGAAAGAAATACTTCATCTTTCTTGAATAAAAATGCAATTGTTCAGTTGAAAATTCAAATCTTTCTTCAAAATTTTATGTTCTGATTTCAAGATTCACCTGCTTTAGCAGAAATTACATCTTTCTCATATGATAACGCAAATGTTTGGTTTAAAATTCAACAATTTTGTTGAAAAGTCATACTTTTTGGTCGAAAATATTCTGCTGTTTTGTTGAAAATTTAACTATTTTGTAGAAAATGTACTTTTTGGTTTAATTCAATATTTTGGTGTTAAAAAGAGAACTAAAATCTTTTCTGGATGAAACTTCAGCTATTTTCTTGAAAATTTTTTTTTTTTTTTTCAATTAAAAATTCATCTGTTTTAAAAGAAATTTCATTTTCCTTGGATAAAAATCAAACTTTTTAATGAAAAATAAACTATTCTGTTGAAAAGTCATACTTTTGGTTGAAAATTCCACTGGTTCTTTAAAAAGTCAACTATTTCGTAGAAACTTTACTTTTTCTTGAAATTCATATTCTGGCATTAAAAAATAAAATGAAAGTTTTTCTGGATAAAAGTTCAACTTAAAAAAAAAACTTTTATTATTAAAAATGCATCCATTTTAGTATAAATGTCAACTTTTTCGGATAAGAATTCAACTATTTGGTAGAGAATTAAACTATTTCGTTAAAAATTCATCCCCTTTGATGGAAAAAATTCGCCTTCTTCGGTGAAAAATTAAATTTTGTTTGTAGAAACTTATTTTATGTTACAAATTTATATTTTCATCGTGAAAAGTCAACTAAAATCTTTTTCTACAGAAAATTCAACTATTTTTTTCAATTCATCTTTTTGATTCATACATTCATCCGCTCCGGAGGAAATTTATTTTTTTTTAATGAAAATGCAACTTTTTGGTTAAAAATTATTATTCTTTTCTTGAGTATTCAACTATTTTATTTGAAAGATTTGGTTGAATAAATTTGTTTAAAAATAATTTTTTTTTCTGATGGGATATATTTGTAGTTGAAAATTCATCCCTTTGTTTGAAAGTTTAACCTTTTTGTTGAAGAGTAATCTTTTTAAATTGAAAATTCAACTACTTGGGTAAAAGTTAAACAACACTGTTGAATTTTTTTTATTAAAGGCTTATGTCTTTGGTTAAAAATTTAACTGTTTACTGGAAAAGTCTTTTTTTTTTGTTTAGAATAAATTTTTAACTGAAAATGTAACTTTTTCATTTTTTTTAATCGACCTGTTTCAGTTGAAACTTCTCCTTTTATGGTAACAAAATAATGTTGTTGGTTAAAAATTTTATTTTTGTTGGGTAAAAAGGCATCAGTTTCGTGGAAGAATAATTTTTTGCTGAAGTCATATTTTTTGTTTGTAAATTCAATTTTTGTAGAGAAAACTCGTCTTTGTCTTGAAGGTTCAACGACTCAGGTAAAATTTTATTTCTTTAGTGAAAAATCTTCATTTGTTGGAAATTCGTCTTTTTGGTTTTAAACAAGTTTTTTTGGTATAAATTTCATGTTTTTTCATTGAAATATGAACTATGACATTTTTTGTTGGAAATTTATATTTTCAGGTTGAAAATTCAAGTATTCCGTCAAAAAGCCATCTTTTATAGTAGAAAATACATTTTTTTGTTTAGAATGAATTAATCAATTTGAAAATTTTCAATTTGTGTCTAAAATACTGTTTTATTCCCTTTATAAAAGATTCTATGTTAAAAGTGTTTCAAAATTAATATGCTGGTATTTGAATACTAATGATCAAGGAAAATGAAAAGTTAAACAAGGAAAATAAAGGAATTTTGAAAATTAATTCCTTGGTCACCCAGCCTGATTCTACTAGCAATAACTAGAAAAACATTTTTGGAAACTAAAAATTACGCACAGAAAGAGTGGGTGAGGGGGTAGACATATTTTGTTACAGTTTGTTACATGAGGGAGGGGGGGGTCTCAGAGAGGGCCTATAATCCGTTACGTAATTTAAGTAGGGCCCCTTAAGGGATGTCTTGTTAATCAAGTTTGAATGAAATAAAAGGATGTAATGGTGACCAGCTCAAGACTAGGAAGAATTCTACTTTAGATCATGATTCTACACACGGGGTTGAATTACGGAATAGGGGGGGGGGGGGGGGTAGGGGTCAGTTTAAGATGGATCTTGGAGAAAAAGAACTTCCGGTTTTGTTGAGGTCTGTCACTCAGGGACACCCAACAGAGGAAGTAAAAGTTCTGCCTTCGACGGAAGGACCAACTCGGGAGACGAATGTATTTGTGGATCGATCCTTTGCTGATCCCAAGTTCGCGAGATATCGCTCAGGAAATAAAGTGTCTGCTCGAGAGAAAAATGATGCGTAGGGGTGTATAATTGGCGATGGTTGTATGTGGATAGAAGCCTAGAATTGTAAATATAGTTGATGTAGTCTTCAGTTCCATGTCTACGTCCATCAAGAGAAAAAACTTTATATTCTTTCCATTGAATAAATCTACTACCCCTAACCCATTCATTCAAATCGTCCTTTGAAAAACCAATTCTAATTTATCATCAAGTGACTTTTCCAATCAGTCACATTGACTCACTGATGAACTTGGTCATTTTAAATGATCCGACATGTTGAATTTTCGAATAAAAAAGGTACATTTTCAACCAAAAATGGAATAGTTGAATTCTCAATGAACAAAATTAATTGTTGACAATGAAAAAGAATTTTCAACCAATAAATCAGATTGTTAACAAGAGAGTTAACGTTTAAACCAAAATGATGAATCCTTAAACATAAATTAATTGTTACCAAAGTATTTTAACTTTCCTCCAGGTAGTTGAACCTCCAATAAAAACAGAGGAATTTTCAAGCAAAAAAATTTAATTATGAAAGAAAAAATGTAAATTTTCAACCAAATGAAAGGGGAATTTTCAAATTAAATTATGAATCATTATCCAAAGAAATGGTTTTTTTAACAAAGCAGTTCAACATTTAAACACGCAGTTTAAATTTCCAAAAAAAAAAGATGAATTTTTAAATAAAATAATGATTATCAACCAAAAGAATGGTTTTGTAACAAAGCAATCCAAATTTAAACTAAGTAGTTAAATTAAAAAAACAAGCAAAAAATTAATCTTCCTCTATAAAGATTAATTTTCTACCAAGAAGACGAATTTTCAGCAAAATACCGGAATTTTAACCAAACAGTTGAAATTAAAAGTAGAAAAGAACATTCTTCAAACAAAAATGGAATAGTTGGATCTTCAGTTAACATAATTTTCAACGAGGAAAAAAAATAATTTTCTATTAAGAACATAAATTTTCATTCTAAAAAAGAAACGAATTTCCAACTAAAATGTTATCACGAAAAAAAAGATTTTTTCACAAAGTGGTTCAACTTGCAAGCAAGTACTTGAATTTTTAACCAAAAGCGATGAATTTTTAACCCAAAAAAATCATTTCCAACCAAAAAAGACAAACTTTCAATCAAGCAGTTCAATTTCCAGAAAAAAAAATCTTCCCCAAAAAGATTGATTTTCTACCAAACAAAAAAAAAAGGCAACAAAAAGACATGAATTTTCAACTAAATAGTTAAATTTTCAACAACAAAAGAACAATTTTCGAACAAAAATGGGATACTTGAATTTTCAATTAACAGAACTAATTTTCAAATAAAAAGAAAAGAATTTTTAATGAAAATTATGAATTTTCAAACCAAAAAATACTCTTCAACGAAGTTCAACTTTCAACCAAGTTCATAAATTTTCAAATCAAAAAACATATAGTTTTCAACCAGGAAGAAAAATGTTCTACCAAAAGAGAGGAAATTTAAAGCAAAGAATTAATTTATCAACCGATTAATATTAAATTTTATAAAAAGTATTGTTAGCAGGAATAATGAACGGCTAACCAAAAATATGATTTTGTAACAAAGCAGATCCACTTTCAACCAAGTCGTTAAATAACAATTTTATAACGAGGCAAATCGGCTTCTAAAAAGGTAGTTACATTTAAAAAAATGAATCTTTCCACCAAAAGATTAATTTTCTACCTAAAAAGAAGAATTTTCGGGGAAATATTCGAATTTCCAACTGAAAAAAAAAATTTTCACAAAAAATGGAATAACAACATTTTTAAGCAGCATAAGTAAATGTTTGGAATTTCCAAACAAAAAGGATAATATTTTGATCAAATTGTTGATTATTCAACAAAATGGATCAACTTTACACCAAATAGTTCAATTTTCAATTAAAACAATTAATTTTCAACCAAGAAGATTAATTTTCTATCCACACTTTTAACTAAAATTATGGCTCTTCACCTGGAATAGTTGAATTTTTAACCAGAGAGATGAATTTTCTAACAAAAAAGACCAATCATCAACAAATTACATAAATTTTAAACCATATAGTTCCATTTTCCACTAAAACAGATAAATTTACCATTAAGAATGAAAAAGCTTTATTTCCAGTTAAAAAAAGTAATTTTCAAGTCAAAAAACGGTTTTCAACAGAAAGTTGAATTTTTTACCAAAATAGTCCAATTTTCATCCAAAAAGATGAATTTTTAACCAAATGAATTAAGTTTCTACCAAAATAGTTGAATTTTCAACCAAACAATACAAACTTTTAACGAAACATCTGCATTTTTAACAGAAAAATGACTTTTTAACCAAATTGTTGGAGTTCTACAAAGCGAATTAATTTTTCACGAAGCAGTTGAATTTTTATCCAAAAGCATAAGATTAATTTTCTGTCTGAAAAGATTAGTTTCGAACCGAATATATGAATTTTTACAAAGAGAGATCAATTTTCATACACAAATGGAATAGTAAAATTTTCAGTTAGGAAAATTGATTTTCAGCAAACAAAAACAACAAAATAATAATAATTGTACACAAATTTATTATGAATTTCACTTTGCGCGCCAAAGAAACCTGTTGAGTGAAAAAAGAACCTATCCAACAACAACTTTAAAAAAGTCAGGGAATTTTGTTAGTCAGGGAAGAGTCAGGGATTTAAAAATTTTTTTGCAAAAGTCAAGGAATTTCTATAACTTTCAATAACTATCAAGCGGAATAAATTTGAAATTTTCCAATTTCAATTTAAAATTGTTTTATTCCGTTTATAAACGATTCTAGCTTGAAAGTATTACAAGATTAAGATTCTGGTCTTTAATTTTTAATGGTCAGGGATAATTGAAATTGTTGAGGGAAAAATATTTAACCGTTTTGGTGAAAATTCACTATTTCGTAGAAAATTGGCTTCTGATATAAAATTCATACCTTGGTGTTGAAACGTCAACAAAATTTTTTTCTGGTGGGAATTTCAACAGTTTTTTTCTTTGAAAATTTGTATTTTTAATTTAACAATTTGTCTATTTTCGTAGAAATTGCCTCTTTTTTAGATGAAAATGCAACTGTTTGGTTAGAAATTCAACAATTTTGTTAAAAAGACATTCTTTTTAGTTGAAAATTCAACTCCGTTTCGTTGAAAATTCGTCCTTCTGAGTTGAAAATTCAAGTATCTTAGAAAATTTACATCTTATTTAAAACTCATACTTTAATGTCGAAAAGTTCAACTAAAACCTTTTTTGGATGAAAATTCAGCTATTTTTTTCGCAAATTTCTATTTTTAATTTTAAAAGTTCATCTATTTTAGTATAAATTGCTTTGTTCTTGGGTAAAAAACAACTGTTTGGTTTAAAACTCTACAATTTCGTTAAAAACTCATCATTTTTAGTCGGAAATTCAATTGCTTTGTTGAAAATTCAACAATTTTACAAAAAATTTACTTGTCATTCAAAACTCATATTTTGGCGTTGAAAAGTCAACCAAAAACTTTTTCGGTTAAAAATTCAACTATTTGGGTAAAGATTCAACAATTTTGTTTAAAAATCAGCCTCTGTTGAATTACTTTGTTGAAATTTTTTAAATTAAAGGTTTATCTTTTTGGTTAAAAATTTAACTACTTTGTTGCAAATTATTATAATTGCTAAAAAAATTTATATTTCATGGTTAAAAATTCAATTTTTGTACAGAAATTTCGTATCTTGGATTGAAGGTTCAACAATTTAGGCGAACTTTTTTTCCATGAATGAAAAATCTTTATTCGTTGAAAATATGTCGTTTTGGTTGTGAAATTCATTTGAAAAAAAAAATTAAACTTTGTCTTTTTTGGTTAAAATATCAACTATTACACTTTTTTGTTGAAAATAATCTTTTTAAGGTGAAAATTGAATTACATTGTTGCAAATTTATTCATTTTGTTGAAACTTCAAATACTTCGTTAAAAAGTCATATATTATTTTAGAAAAGTAATTTTTTGTTTAAAATAAATGAATTTGCAAATTTCAAATTTGTATCTCTTTATTAAGTTTATAAAAGATCCGACCTGAAAAATATTACAAGATTCAAATGTTGGTATTTGAATGTTAATGGCCAGGGAAAATAAAACATTAGTCTAGAAAAGAACAGAAAATTTCGAAAATGAAATACTCACCCTGCAAAGCATGTATTATTTCAAATACAAAAAATTTACATTAGTTTCAAGTCCCATATCTTATTATTTCTGGAAACCATAAATCACGTACAATAAGAGCGGGAGGGGGGAGCTAAAAATATTTTGTAACGGTTCGTTACAGCGGAGGAGGGTGCCCCCTACTGAACAAAAAAAGATTAGTTCTACATCGAAAAAAAAAATTTTATTTTTTATCAGCCTACTCTTGACGGGAAAAATTTTCTGAATTATTTATAAACGACCATGCTTGCAATTTAATCAATCATCTGAAAAAGCAGATCCTAAGATTTTGTCTCTATCCGAAGACAAAGCTGGAAACTGCCCACGCTAAATATTTTTCTCTTCTTCAAAGGAATTGTGTAGATAAAGAAAGGGGGAGGGTTTATCAATCACGGAGGCAGCGACGGGCTGAGATTTGGCAGCAGCTTCTCAGTTGCAAGAAGAGGAGCAACGGGGGTTGCGACCCATCCTGACCCGCAAACAACTACGACCATTCTCTATCATTATTTTTCTGAGAGGCTTTTCTTGTATTGATTCATCGTTTATCGGAACATCAACGATAAGACCATGTGATCCACCTCCCTTTATATATACTAATGATTCTTCTCTACTCTACTTTATATGGTGAAACCACTTACAAAGAGGCTGATAAAATGATAGTAATGGATCATACATTTCGATAAATATATTTTACATAAAAAAATATTTAAGGCCATGTAATGTGTGGGTCACGTGACCAGGTTCCTACCTTACCGGCACTTTTCTTATTTGTCGACTTATTTTCACACGAAGCGCCACATCAAGTTGAAATTTTTGGATAACAAATAGGAAGCATTAAGAAAGGTTGGTCTGGTCCTAAATTTTAATAATCATACAAAATTTTTTTTTCGTGAATAATTTTTTTTTGCATTTTTTAATGATTATTACAATTTAGGACCAGCCCCACCTTTCTTAGTGCCTCTTATTCATTATCACAAATTTTCAACTCGATGTGGCTATTCGTGTGAAAATAAGTTCACAAATAAAAAAGTGTCGGTAAGGTAGGAATCCGGTCACGTGACCCACTCGTCACATGACCTTAATGCAAGAAACGAATTCAGGATCTTTGCTTTTTATGAAAATATTCATCGCTGGTGTTCTGCAATCTCCTGGATGATTTTTATATATGTTCATTTTGAAACACTTTAAACAATTGCTAGCATCGATTTTTGTATTTAATGCGATCAATATGTTCTTGATCTCTAACGCAATTTTTGAATTAAAATATAAAATTTTTATTAGAAAAAAAATCCCATTTTATAGTATATATTATCTAAAATAATAAAAAGGAAAAGCGAAGACAATATTTTTTTCATGATTGATACAAATTTATATCTTGCGTTAAAATTAAAATTGTCCAAATTTGTACAAAATGGTAATGGTTGTTCAAAGTAATTGATTTTAGAAGAAAAACTCTGAAAAAACATATTTTTGTTTAAATTTTCAAAAGTTTTTATGTCTCATGATTTTTTATTAAAAATACCAATTTTTGATAAAAAAAACATACTAAAATAACATTTGTTAAAAATGGTAAGTCTTCTTTAAAACCTAATATACAACTTTTGTTTAGAATATTTTGCGAAATTTCGCTGAGATAAATGCAAAAAGCCATGATTTTAATGTTTTTGCTTCCTCATAGAGGAAGCATTGTAATGGTGAAATTTTTCAAAATTTTTTAATTCATTTAATTAAACCCTACCTAATTTAAAAATGTCTAATACAATGTTCTAAGCAATTGTCCGGATGTTTGTGTGTGTGGATGTGTGGATGTGTGGATGTCACGCTTTTTTGTGAACACGATAACTAGAAAACGGTTGCAGATAAATTGATGAAATTTGGAGAGCTTATTTTCCTCACTAATATCTTGAAACTGACCGAAGGATTTCTAAAAATATTTATTGCATTTTCTTCTAGCACTCAATAATATTTTAAAAATCGGTTTTTTATAGTAAAACTTTTTTCATTCGCATAATTCAAAGTTGATGCAAGAATATAAAAGATTCCTTGGTTCGGGACGAATCGAGTGACCTGTAATATTAATACATTTTATTGAAGAGTAGGTAAGTTCTGGTAATTTATATATTTTGAAAATCGGTTTTTTATAGTAAAACTTTTTTTCACTAGCATAATTCAGAGTTGATGCAAGAATATAAAAAATTCCTTGGTTCGAGACGAATCGATTGACCTATAATAATAATGCATTTTATCAAAGAGTAGGGAAGTTATGGTAATTTATATATTTTGAAAATCGGTTTTTTATAGTAAAACTTTTTTCATTAGCATAATTTAAAGTTGATGCAAAAACAGAAAAGGTGTATTGATTCGAGTCGAATCGATTGACCTATAATATTAATAAATGTTATTGAAGAGTAAGAAAGCTATGGTAATGCATAATATTTTAAAATACGTTTTTTTATAGTAAAACTTTTTTCATTACAATAATTCAAAGTTGATGCAAGAATGTAAAAGATTCCTTGGTTTGGGACGAATCGATTGACCTATAACATCAATACAGTTTATTGGAGAGTAGGGAAGTTATGGTAATTTATATATTTTAAAAATCGGTTTTTTATAGTAAAACTTTTTTCACTAGCACAATTCAGAGTTGATGCAAGAATATAAAAGATTCCTTGGTTTGAAACGAATCGATTGATCAATAATATTAATGCATTTTATCAAATTGTAGGGAAGTTATGGTAATTTATATATTTTGAAAATCGGTTTTTTATAGTAAAACTTTTTTCATTAGCATAATTCAGAGTTGATGCAACAATATAAAAGATTCCTTGGTTCGAAACGGATCGATTGACCTATAAGAATAACGCATTTTATCCAAAAGTAGGGGAGTTATGGTTATTTATATATTTTGAAAATCGTTTTTTTATAGTAAAACTTTTTTCATCAACATAATTCAAAGTTGATGCAGGAACAGAAAAGATGTGTTGATTCGAGACGAATCGATTGACCTATAATATTAATACATTCAATTGAAGAGTATGGAAATTGTGAAATTGCATAATATTTGAAAACACGGTTTTTCATAGTAAAACTTCTTTTCAGTAACATAATTCAAAATTGATGCAAGAACGGAAAAAATCTCTTGATTCAAGGCAAATTGATTGATCTATAATAATAATAATACAATTTATTGAAGATCAGGGAATTTCTGCTCATTTATAATATCTGAATCATCAGGTTCAAACAGAGAAACTGTTTTCATCGACATAATTTAAAGTTGATGCATGAATAGAAAAGACTTCTTGATCATAAATTTTCAAATAGAGTAATATTATGGCAAGTTTTGTGAAGAAATCGTAAAGCTGGGAAAGGGATAGGGTGCGACAGAACTTTTCCTTTCCCTTTTCCAGCTCAAAAAATCATTATTTCGAACCCAAGATTTGATTTTTCTGATTTGTCTTGTTATTTAAAACATTTTTGTATTATTCTGTAATTTTTCATTTTTGGTAAATTTCTATTTTTAAATTGAGCAAAATGAAGACTTTGGTTTGTCTATTATTGAAAAAAATAACTAATGCTTCCTCTATGAGGAAGCAAATACATTTGCTAACGGGAAGCAAAGTGCTCGTGAAATGAGCACCATATAATTATAAATACAAACAAAGTGGAAACACTCGAGATCGAATTCACAGCTAGTTTTTTTATGTTTTCACCATGAAAATCGCCCTGTCAGCAATTTTCACTATCATATTTGTAATCAGTGCGTGAAAATATATAAGCATACGAAGTTCAAAGAAAATCGAGGAATTCACCTATTCGGAACCCTATCCAAATTTTTATCTTCTTTGAGATCTAATGACTTTTTATCAAAAATATCAATTTCCGGTATTAAATGGCAATATATCCAAAAATTGAAGAAAAATGGTAAATCTGCTCTGAAATCTTGAATTTTAAAAATATAAATACTAATTTCTAATGAAAAACCATGCAGTAATATAACAACAAAAAATTATTTAAAATCCTAAATCTTATTTGTAATGTAATTATTTTTGATTGAAATAATTTATTTTTGGCTAAATAAGTTCACCTAACTTTAACTTGTTACAAAATTGTATATATTCTATTAAATCTTTACTGATTGCCGGCAAAAACATTTAGCAGAATCTAAAATTGTACAATTTTTAATCTACTTTGAAAAAACATTTTTTGTTATTTACCAATTTTTGATGTAATTCCGCAACATAACCTAAGATTGTTAAAAATTGGGAATATCTTTTTTAATAAGATTTTTCTAATGAAAATTAAAATTTGCGACTAAAAAGACTAATTCAAAATTGTTCAAAAATTGTAAATATTGTTCAGTTTATAATTATTTTTTGTAAAACATACAAGTATTCGATGTAAAGCGAAATTTCACTTCAAATTGTTAAAGAATTGTACATTTTGTTTGAAATTTAATGATTTTTATGTAAAATTTTTAATCGTTGAAAAAAAAAAGAAATTTTCTTGTATGATTTTTGTTTGTTCAATTGATCACTTGATGCTACATTATATATGTACAATAAACAAATGTATAATAAACATTGTTTATCATATATTTGTTTTATTTCGTTATTATATTATATTTTCCAATCCGCAGCTCTAAAACAGTTTTTATCCTTGAGGCCTCAAAACTAAAGTTTTTTTGCAAAAGCTCAAATTCAAAAATATTTTATGTAAAATTCCTTCATTTTTTGAGGTTTCCAAATTTTTAATTTCACTACTAAATCTTCCAAAATTGAAAATTTCATATTAAAATCCTTCATAGTCAGTCTAAATTTAATAATTTTAGTTTTAAATACTCAAAATTATTTGGTTTCAATTTTGGTAAATTTCAGAATCAATTTTTGATTTAAATATTCTAAATTGTTTGGTTTGCGCAATATAAAGTTTAAAGGATTTGTAAGTTAATAATTTCAAATCAAATGTCTGCAGAATAAATTTGGAATAATCGCGAATTAAACAATAATTCTTATATTCAATTTTAGGTTTTGGCATTGTAAATTGAATTATTTTTTATTTGAAAATCTTCGAAAATATTGAACCTTTGTAATCTCAACTTATAAAAAGGATTTGAGTTTGGAAGGATTAAAATTGTGCAAATTTCAAACATTGGAATCATACATACAAATCCTATTTTGTATTCTTTTTTTAACTGATTTTTAATTGAAGATTTAAAAAAATGAATCAGATAAAATAGAAAAATATCTCATCCGAAAATTTTAAGAATGAATAATAATTCTAAATGAAGTGTAGAATTAAAAAAAACGTTAATTAAAATGTTGAAAATTGTGTTTTTGAAAATCAATACATATACGAATTAAACTATGTATTTTTAATTGAAACCTCAGTAATTGAATAATTTATTCAACTTTCAATTGTTACAATTTCAGAGTTTTTAATTTTCATGTGGTACGCTAAATTAAAAAATTGTCCTCTTCATAAGTTTTAATTTTGTAGTTAGAATCGAAATGGCTGAATTTTTAATAAATTTACTCTAAATAATTGAAATTTTAAGGGGTTTGAGTATATAAAGTTTCGATCTCAAAATTGAAAGTTTTTTTTTCATTTTGAACGATGAATGTATTTCTTGATTTCAGAAATATTTTTTAATCGATCTTGATTTTGAATAATAATCTTTCTATGACATAAAAATTCGGAATTCTAGAATTTCAAGAGCTTTGACATCCAACTATTCAATTTAATTTTCCGTTCCAAAGTGCCAAATTTTAGTCTCTTCGAATCGAAAATGATTTAATTTAAAAGTTTTCAATTTTAAATTATCAAATTTTGAAAGCTTCCAATCAGAAATAATATAATTTCAATTTCTTCGAATTTTAAATAATCTAATTTTCAAACCTATACATTATGAAAATTTTCAATTTCTATTTCTTTAAAATCTTTTTCTTCTCGAAATTGTAACTTGAAATTGTCTAATTCTCAAAATTCTAGTCAAAATTATTTTAATTGTTAGAGCATCTGATAAAAAAATTTCAAATTTCAAATTATTCAATTTCAAACGCTTGTATTTAGAAAAGATATAATTTCAGTTTCTTTTCGTTGCATTCGAAATATTGTCCTTTCTTCAAAATCCAATCCAATCTGAAATTGTTCAATTTGGAACGTTTTCAAATCAAAATTGCTCCATATACTGTTTTCAAATTTCAATCGCTTTCAATTCCAAATTGTTAATTATTGTTTCGAAAAAATTGTGAACTTAATATTTTTAGATTTCTTCCATGATCAATATTTAAATTGTGTTTTTTTAAATACTAGTTTATATTATTGTATCGACGTTGTGAAATTTTACTTTTACGTTCCTTAAAATTTAATTATTCAATAATTATTATTTTGTGTCGATTTTTGTATGTAATTTAAGAAGAATGTATCATTTAAGGAAAATATAAAGGTTGAACAGTAGTGATAAATTGGGTTATAAATAGAAACAATCGTTTCTAAAAGTGAACGTCGCTAGGGATTATGTGCATATATTCATGATTTGCTCATACAAAAGTCGTGACTATAAGTGGGTGCCACATTGCATAATAATCCTCTTTTATTATTCTTTGAACTGTCGGCAAAGAAGGAAATTATTATGAAATAGTGTAATAATTCATATTTACCACAACCTCTGCACGAAACCTACGAATTAGGTGTGTCCTGCCATTTTTTTATTTGGGATTTTTTAACATGAATGTTCAAAGAAAAATAACATTTGCAAAAAAATGTTCATTTCATTAGTTTTATTTTGCACCACAGTTTTTTTCGAAATTTCTTTTATATCGCTTGGTACCAAACTACTTGCATCATCGATCGCGCACTATGCGTGCGTTTAGTTTTTCATTTTAAGGGAAATAAATATTTTCTACACAAAATAAAAATTCCGTTTTACTATTTGTTAGAAGATTTGGAACACTTGAATTCGAGCTAAAATCAGATTCTGAGATCTGAGAACGACGAAATAAGTATTTTCCAATTTCAAGTTTTGAAGATTCTAAAATATGTCGAAAAAGTATCTCGAAAATTTCAAGAGAATTTTTTTATTTTTAGGGGATTTGAAAAGATTTCAGGAAAAGTAAATCATTTTAAAAGATACTTTAAAATTTTTAAATGATTCAAAAATAATTGCAAACTAGAAAAGTTTTTAAAATGTCTGAAACGTAATCTAGATTTTTGTAAATTTGGACCAAAAAGTTAGCTTCTTAAGAATTTTAAAAGGCTTCAAGAGCATAAAAAAATCTTCATAAGATTTGTGGGAAAATTAAAAAATTTGTTTCATTTGAAAAAAAATAAGTTCGAGATAATATTTGAAAATTCTAAAATATTAAAAACGATTTTAAAAATTGTCAAGAAACAATCTGGAAGGTTTCACAGAAATTTTTTTAATTATACCGATTTTGTTTGAAAAATAGAAAAACTGCGAATCATTTTAAAAGATATTTCGAAGAAGAAGCTTCATTTATTTTTTATTAGAAGCTGATTACTTTTTTTCGATTTTAGGAAAGAGTTTAGTTATTTTTAAAAATATACAACAGGTTAAGAAGTTCTGAAAATATTTCTAAGAATTCAAAACAAAATTTAAATCTTCGAATATAATATCTTTGAGTATATTATTATATATCATATGAATATAATTTGTCTAAAATTCTTTGAAAATTCAAAAAAAATTTTGAAAATTTCAGATTTGTCACCAAAAATAATCTATAAAATGTTGCAGAAATTTTTTTATTCAACAGGATCTTACAAAGTATTATTAGGAAAAATTCGAGTCAGTTTAAAAGCTATTGAGATCTTTTAGAAGTTTAGAGAAAATTTAAAAATATTTTATGGATATTCAGAAATATTTTCATGTATGAAAATATTTCAAATCTTTTTTAAGCTTCTAACAGTCATTATCTCCTCAACTAACTCATAATTTTCCTAAAATTCATTGAAATTTCTTTAAAATTCAAATAAACGCTTTAAAATCTCCCGGATACTTTTCTGACAATTTTGGAAATCTTTTCAAATCTTTTTGAATATTTGCTCAAAATTAATTTCTTGCATTTGAATTTTGTAATTTTGCAAAACTGCAATATTTTTCTTTGAAATCTTCTACATGTTTATGAAATCTTAGCAATATTTGTGAGAATTCTAAATATGTTTTAAAATCATTCGAATTTTACCTAACATTTTCTAAAAATAACTAAAAATTTCTAAAAGCTTATAAAGTCTTTTTTCAAAATTTTGGAAATCTTCTGAAATATTTTGAAATCTTTTCGAAGATGCTCTAAGAATTAATTTTGAAAATAAATTTTTATTAACAATTTTCCTATGAATTTAGAAGACATTTTTTTATTCTCTTGAAACCTTAAAAAATTCTGAAGAAAGCTTCTTTTTTTGGAAATATTCGAAAGCTTGCATTAAAAAAAATTTGAAATATCGACAAGTTTTTTGATTTGTTTCAAAATTTTCAAATATCTCTTAAAGTCACTCGAATTTTCTCTAAAATTTTGGATAATCCTGCAAAATTACAAAATTTTTCTTTAAAATCTTCCATAGTATTTTTGAAAATATGAAAAACTGTTTTGAAGTCTTTTCATTTTCTCTTCAAATTTCTTTGTTCTGATGAGACATTTCAAAATTTTCCGTCAATCTTAAAAAATTTGTATTATTATTTCGAAATTATCCCAATTTCTTAAAAACCTTCTAAATTTCGTATATAAAATATTTGAAAATCTACGTTTGGTTTAAAATTTGTTCAAATCTTTTCAAGATTTTAATTATTTCAGTATATTCTCAAAACTTCTAAAATTTCTAAATATCTTTTGAAACAGTTCAGTTTCTCTAAAAATTTCTAACTCTTAAAAAATTTAAATAATGGTCTCAAAATATTCATTTTTCATTTTTCTCGTTTTCTTAATAATGTGAAACAGTTGATAAATTATAGTGTGGTGGTAAAACTTCAAGAACATAATTATTCCCCAAGGGGAAATGAGGGGTAGTGAAGTAGGTGAAGTGAGGGAAAATGATGGGAGAAAAAGTAGGGGAAATGAGGGAAGGTGTAGTATGGGGATAGGGGAGAAATGAGGGGAAGTGAAATAGGGGAAGTGCGTGGAAATAAGGGCAGGAGAAGTAGGATAATTGAGGGGAAGTGAGGGGAAGTAAGAAGTGGGAAATTAGAGGAATGATGGCGATATGAGGGGCGGGAAACTAGAGGAAATAGGTGAAGTGAGGGAAAATAAGGGGAGTGAATATAGAGGAAGTGAGTGCAAATAAGGAAAGTGCAAGCTAAGAAGGTAAGTAGAAATAAGAGGAGGGAAAGTAAGAAAAATGAGTTGAAGTGAGTGTTTGAGAAAGTGAGGGGTGGGGATGTAAGAGAAGTTAGGGCAAGTAACGGAAAAGAAAGTAGGGGTAGTGCAGAGAAATAAGGGAAAATAGGGACAGGGAAAGTAGGAGAAGATAGGGGAAGTGAAGGGTGGAAAATTAGGGGAAGTTTGGTGACATAAGGGACAGGAAACTAGAGGAAGTAGGTGAAGTGAGGGGAAATTATGGAGGGGAATTAGGGGAAATAAGGGAGGGAAATGAGTATATGAGTAAATGGGTAGGAAATGGGGGAACGGAAGGTAAGAGAAGTGAGTGGAAATGGTGAGAGGGAAGTAATAGAAATTAGAGAACAGTAGGGAAAGTGATGGTTTATGCTGGGAGGAGCAGCAAGAAAAGTAAGGAAATGAGGGGAAGTACTTGAGTAAGGGAAAGCAGCGGGAAGTAAGAGAACTGAGTGTAAGTGAGTGAAAGAAGAGGAAATGGTTAGAAAGAGGGTGAGTACTCAATTGAGTACCGAAGAAGGAAAATAGGAGCAGCTAGGAGAGAGGGAAGTAAAGGAGGAAGAAGTTAGCAAAGGGGGTGAAAAATGATGCAAAGGAATGCAAAGGGTGAAGTGAGAGGAGAGTAAGGGAATTTAGAGGAAGTAAGGGAATGTAGGCGAAGTAAGGGAGGTAAAATATGAGAAGGGAAGGTTTGAAAAATTTAATTAACGTTTTGATAGGCTAAGAAACTTTTTTGTAGTCGCATGGCGCCTACTTTGACTATTTCTTTTTAAGTCTAATCTCGTTTCAAAGTCTGTAATAATTTGTAATAGTACTACCGCTAGTCGTACTGACAACCTCCGATGGTGGTGTATGTCTTACAGAAAATTCCCTTTTTTATTGCAATCTAGAATTGGAGTAGAGCTCAAAATATAAAAAAAATTCGAATAGACAGCGAAGGTTTCTCGTGACGGAGGCGAGGTCAACGTCATCTTCAATGAAACAAAAGCCGCTGTTCTGATACAGTAAGTGTCAGTTGCACATCCTAGAATACCCTTCCCGGGGGAAGTGTACAGGTTAGGTGAGACGTCTGGCGTCAAGATTCAAGAAATTTACGTTTTGTGACGTAGACGTAACCTGCTGTTATATGGTTATAACTATTAAAGTCTGCCGACGGACTAATATGCTATCAAAAATCGTTTCGCACGCAGTACAGCAGCCCCTGGGAATCAATCCTAAACCCATTAGCCACTTATACCCAAACTGAAGCTTTAAAAAATTCCTTCGAAGAATTGAACATTAACATTTTTTTATTTTTATGATATTTATTCAAGAAGTAAGCGAATAAAACGTGATGAATCCATTTTAGTTAATTTATCAGTATTTAAGGATATACATCCGGCTTAGGGTGTCACAATGCGCTGATGAAATTTATGTCCGAAAAAACTACTGTGCTGAAATAGGACTGAAGCAACCAAAAAAGTTCAAAATATTTTTTTTCATCAGGACTTTTTAATACAAAAGTATCGAAAAACTGTGACTTTCTTTTTTTTTAGCATGACTCTTTTAGAACAATTGTTTACCACCCCTCCCCTTGTTTTTTTTTTAATTTTTGCAAGCCTTTCATAATTCCTGAAAGAAAAGTACTAGAAAAGTTCCAATTTATTTTTTTTGAAATTTTCACAAGTGATGATGAGATTTATGTCCCAAAAATTACAGCGCTGAAATGAGATTGAAGTACCAAGAAAGTTCAAAATATGTCCTGGTTCAACAGGACTTCTTCAGGACAATAGGGAAAAAAATTAGAAAGAAATAAGAAAATTGTACTTTTCTAATAATTTCGTCTTAAAAATGATATTGGATTGGTAAAATTTTTAACAAAAACTAATTCAATGATTTCAAAAAATTTCGAAAGATTTCGAAGATATCACATAGATTACAGAAAGATTTAAAAAATACTGCAAATACTTCACAAATATTTTAAAGATTCAATGAAAAATTCACAAAGATGTCAAAGATTCTAAAGATTTCAGAGATTGCAAAGATTCTAACAGATTTCAAATATTTCAAAGATTTTAGAAAACTTTTAATGATTTCACACAGATTTTTAAGAATTTTAAAAGATTTAAAAATATTTCTCAAATATTACAAGGATTTCACAAATACTTTAATGATTTCAAGGAATTCCAACCACTTCAAAGGTTTCAATAAATTTTAAAATATTTTAAAGATTTCAAAGACTTAAATTATTTTAATAGAGATTTCAAATATTTCACAAATATTTCAAAAATTTAACAAAGATATCAAAGAAGATTGCATAACGATTTTTAAGATTTCACGAATGTTGCAAAGATTGCACAAATATTTCAAATATTTGAATCGACTTCATAAAAATTATAAGAGATTTGACAAACATTCCAATGATTTCAAAAAATTTACAAATTTTTCAAAGATTTCAGATTCCAAAAGTTTTCACAAATTTCAAAGATTTTAGAAAAATTGCAAAGATTTCACAAAGATTTCAGAAGATTTGCTAAGTTTTCAAACGGGTTCATAAATATTTTAATGATTCCAAGGATTCCAAAACACTTAAAAGGTTTTACAAATTTCGAAATATTTCAATGATTTAAAAGATTTCAAAAATTCAGAAAATTTAAACCACGTACCCCCTCCCCCCTGTCTCTGTTAGGATCAGTAAGTTTTTAGTTGGGGGCCCCCCAAAACCCCCTATTTGAAGTAATATTTGCAGACTACATTTTTTCGTGCATTCATTCACATGTGAATAATTCTCACTCTCCACAAACAGAAGATTTTTTTTTACAAAAAAGACGAATTTTCAACAAATTACATATTCTAACTAAAGTTTCAACCATGAGATTAATTTTCTACACAAAAAAAAAAGAATTTTCAACAAATTACATGAATTTTCAAACGACTAGTTGATTTTTCAAACTAAAAAGAACAAATTTTAACCAAAAATGCAGCAGTTAAATTTTCGTTAAGAAAAATGGATTTTTAATTTAAAAGAATGAATCGTCTACAAAATAGTGTTATTTCCTACTAAACTAAAAGATTGTCAAGACTAAAAGGCGAATGAATTTTCTGTATGTAAAGCAGTTAAATGTCTAACTTAAAAATATGAAGTTTCAACAAAAAATTTCATTTTCTATCAAATAGTTATTAGTTAAAAAGATTAGTTTCAACCAAAAAAATAAATTTTCATCATTTTTGGTAGAAAATTCAATTACTTAACAGGAAGTGGAACTATTTTGTTAAAAATGAATTTATTTGGTTGATGATTCATCATTTAATTGAGAAGCCTTTTTTTGTTCCAAATTTAATTATTTTGTTGAAGATTATGTTTTCTAGTTGAAAATTAATTGTTCCAACTGACAATTTAACGCGTACATGTTTGGTTCAAAATGTATCTTCTCAAGTTGAAAATTTAAATATTTGGCTAAAAATTCCTGTATTTTGTTGAAAATTCGAATTTTGTGGGAGAATATTTAATCTCCTTTTTGACTCATTCATCTTCTTGGTTGAAAATTCCTTTAAAAAATCAAATATTAGGTTGAAAATTCATGTTCTTTGTTGAAAATTCATCTATTTTGGTATAAAATTCATCTTATTGGTCGACAATTTGATCTTCTTGGTTGAAAATTAGTATTTTCCCATTTGGAATCACTTTTTTAAACTGAAAATGTAACTATTCAATTTGTTGTCAAACAAACAAAAAACTATAGAAATTTAATCTTTTTGGTTAAAAATTATACTATTTCGTTGAAAATTTACTTTAATTATATTGAAAATTAATTTTTTGACTGAAAATGTAACTATTCTATTTTAGTTGAAAATTTATTTGTTTTAGTTGAAAAATCAGCTATTTGTTGAAAATCCGTCTTTTTTTGTACAAAATTTAACTATTTTTTTGTTGAAATTGATTTCTCTGGTTGAAAAAAAGAACTATTTAGTTAGAAATTAGTTTTTTTTTTTTGTTGATAGAAAATTCATATTTTGGTTTTGAAAATTCATCATTGTGATTAAAAATTTTTTTTTTGTGCTGAAAATACGTTTCTTTCTAGTTAAAAATCATTTTTTTCAACGGAAGATGTAACAACTCCATTTTTGCTTGAAAATTTATATTTTTAGTTGAAAATTAATTAATTTGTCTCAAAACTCGTTTTTATTTCTTGAAATTTATTTTTCTAACTGCAAATTGAACTATTCCATTTTTGGTTTGTACATTTATTTTTTTCAGTTGAAAATGTATATATTTTATTGAAATTGTATCTTTTTCCGTAGAAAATTCATCCTTTGGGTTTAAAATTGAATTATTTTGTTGAGAATAATTTTTTTGTATGAAAAAGAAAATATTTTCTTAAAAATTCGTTTTTTTGTTGAACATCTATTTTTCTAACATTTTAACTGTTATAATTTTCTTTGAAAATTGATCTTTTTTAGATGAAGATTCATGTACTTCATTGAAAATGAGTCTTATTTTGGTATAAAATTAATCCTATTGGGTTGAAAATTCAACTAAATGTTAGCTTAAAAATTCATATTTTTGGTTGAAGATTCATTATTTGAGTTAAAAATTAATTCGTTGTTGTCAAAAATCTATCTTTTTGACTTGAAAACAGAACGAAAAATTGTTCAAAATATATTTTAAAAACTAAAATTTCTTTCTATTAACATTATTAATCTTCTGGATGTATGATTGGTTTTATGCCTAGAAAAATTTGGAAATTGGGATGTTCTTGCAACCCTGAATAAAGGCACTGTTTAATGTGAACAATATATTTTACATTACTTTGCCTTTTTTATCATTCAAATTTAGCGCCCTTTCCAATATGAAGTGATAAATTTTCCCGGAAAATTCAAGTAATGTAATTATTATTAATAAAGATAGAAAATACGATTTTTTAAGTCCTAATTCAAAATGCTGATAAATGCTCATTAAATATCCAAAACACATAAAAGTCGAGCATATTCTCGGGCATATTTTCATGCTCATGAAAATTTCTCCAAGCACTCCAACTCGTTAGAACAGTACGGTGAGAAGTCGTTTTTCGATAAGACAGAAACCTAAGCTTGAAAAATATCAAAAGTATCTATTTTTTTCTTTTTTAGGGAAAGCCTCCTTCTTCTGAGGAAGCAAATTCACTTGATATCTATGAGGAAGCAAAATGCTCATAAAATGAGCACAAATAAATACACCCACATTGAATACACCTATGGTAATTTTCAGCGGAATTAAAATTTTTTTAAATTGTAGGATCAGAAATCCTGACATCTTCGGAAGAATCCTGAAGCACCTGGCCAAAAGGATCCATGGAGTGGATCTGAAAGGTAAGACGAAATATTCCTTGATTTCTACCTTACCAGCTGAAAAGTATCAAGAAACTCTTCTGTTTTAGAGTCTATCCGAAAGATGGAAACGCATTCAAATAGCAGCCATCATGAATCATATCGTTGTCATGGTGAAGTGAGGGGATTTGAGTGACATGAGAGGAGGGTCTTTATGGTACCATTCAAAGGGTGGAGTCGGACACGCATGTCAGATCTCTTTACGAATGCGTCGTAATTACAACTAATATTATATTTACCAAATTATTATTATTATAAATTATAAAAAATGGTTTTCAAAGACGTTTTGTCATAAAAGAATTTATGTAGAAGCTAGATTCTAAATAAACAGTAAAAATGTATTAATAAAAGAAATATGAGTCTTATAAAACATAAGTATACGGCTTTCTGAATAATTAGAAATTACTATATGCCTTAGCTTCATATTCATAATTTGAATATAATTCTTCTGTTTCAAATAATTTCCAAAATTCGAGAGAATTATTGGACTCTGTAGCTTTAGGTAGCCATTAATTTTCGACGCCTACGCCATCTTGGTGAAAGCGTTCCAAACTCGTTAGAGGCTAACTCACTGGATTAAAATTTCAGAGTTTTTTTAAAATCTGGAATGTTTATTGAATCATTTATATAGAGTTATTATGTTTAAGGAATTTAATTAGGACATTTTACAATAATTTTGTAAAAGAACTCATCATTTGAGAAAACTGCTACCAGCTGTTAATAATCCGTTAAGAATTCTATGTTATCGACAGCATGTTAACAATTTTATTGTCAAAAGATGTAACTTTTATAAAAAAAAACATTTTGTTACAATTGTTTCGTAATTAATAGAGGATACAAAATTTTAATGGTTTCAAAATATTCCAGAAAACAATTTTTGATGACGACCAACTTTTTATCAGTGAATGGTATTCTCATTTTTCAACCTTCTGCATTTACTGTAAGTGTTAAAGAAGATCCAAACAACGTTTTTTTTCAAAAATATATTTTAGATTTTGAAATATCTCTATTGTTTCATTGATTGTTTCTTTCGAAATTCCTGTTCCTGTTTCATAAAATTCAATTTTGATGAAAAATTTGCTGTAGATTTAAATAGAATTGCATATATTCTTTTGTTATATCAACAGTACAAGATTATATACTTGTATACGCAATTGCATAATTGTTATATGAAATCACATAGCGTTTCAGGCGCAATTGGAAGTAACTAACAATAAAGTATTAAAACACACATTAAATAGATATCTAACATTTTATTTTGATTTTCATCAAAATAATGAAAGATATTATTCAGAATAATAATTTTATGTCATATATTCAAAAAGTTGGATTTTCGAGCGAAAAAGACGAATTTTTCACAAAACAGTTACATTTTTGACCCGAGAATATGAATTTTCAACAATAAGTTCATTTTCATCAGTTAAATGTACAACAAAATAGTTTAATTTTCAGCTGGTAAAATTAATTTTTAATAACAACAAAAATTTAGATTTCCATTCGTAACCAAAAAGGACGAATTCTCAACAAAATTCATAAATTTGTTCAATTAAATAGTTTGAACAATCGATGCGATGCTATTAGTTACTGCATTTTCTTGACTAAATAGTGGAATTTCTAAACTGAAAAAGATCAATTATTAACGAAAAGTAGGTATAGTTATGTTTTCAGTTGAGAGAATTATTTTCCAATAAAGAAACGAATTTTATACAAAACAGTTCAATTTTGTAACAAATAGTTGAATGTTCTACCAAAGTTTTGAATTTTCAAACGAAAAAGACAAATTTTTTACAAAATAGTTGAATTTTCAACGCAAAATATGAATTTTCAACCAAAATATTAATTTTCAACGAATCAGTTCAATAACTAACCAGGTTCAATAATACAGTTAAATTTTCAGTTTGAAGAATTAAATTTCATCAAAAAAGGAAGGAATTGTCAACGCACAAGATTCATTTTCTACGAAAAAGACAAATTTTAAACAAAATACATAAATTTTCAATGGATTTGATTCTAGTTTTTAAAATTTTTTAACTAAATGGTGAAATCTTCAAACTGAAAAAGATCAATTTTCAACCAAAAATGCTATAGATTAATTTTCATTCAAGAAAATTAATTTTTAATAAACAAACGAATTTTATTCAGAACAGTTCAATTTTTTACCGAATAGTTGAATTTTATACCAAAGTCTTGAATTTTCATGCAAAGAAGACCAGTTTTCTACAAACCAGTTGAATTTTCAACCGTAGAGTATACATTTCCACAAAAAAGTTGATTTTCGACGAATCAGTTGAATGTTTAACAAAATAATTAAATTTTCAGTTGAAGAAAATAATTAAGTTTTGGCAAGAAAAAACGAAATTTCAACTAAAATTATGTATCTTAGACCAAACAAATTAACTTTTAAAAAACTAGTTCAACTGTGACCCAAGTAGTGGAATTTTATACCTAAAAAGATGAAGCCTTGACGCAAAATGTAATACTTGTTATTTTAACAAAAAAAATATTGAAATTAAAAATCAAACATTTGGAAACAACCAACAAAAACAAACTTTCAAAAAATAATTGAATACTCAACAAAACTATATAGGTGTGAATTTGATTAGATTGCTTCCGCACTTTGTATTTATATTTAAATGGTTCTCATTTCACGAGCATTTTGATAACAAACTAAAGTTTCCATTTCCATTAATTTCAAAATAGAAATTAACAAAAAATACAAAATAAAACAAAACTTTTTTTCACAATGACAAATCAGACAAATCAAATTTTGCGTTTGACATGGTAATTTTTCAAGCAGTAAAAAGGACAGAGGAAATTTCTATAATCTATATTCTATCGCATCCTATCCCTTTTCTACGCTTTATAATTTTTTTAAACACAAATTGTCAGAATTATTCAATTTCAAAAGTTATGATTAATCCCCGCAGCGCAGCGACAATTCTCGGAAACGCTGAATCAAGTTTCGCTAAATCCAGGTTTGTCTGTACATTAATCTTCAACCAAATAGGTAAATTTTCTAGCAAATTGTTGAAAATTTTAACAAAAAACTCAATTTTTTAATCGAAACGGATTTTTTTCGAGACAGTTGCATTTTTACCCAAAAAGGTACCAGATCTGGGCCCGATCCGGGCCACAGCGAAATTTCTGCAGGGGTTGTTGGGTATTCCTCAGAATGTTAAACTAAACCAGGTACTTGGACCCCAGGTAAAGATTTTGTACAAAATCATGTCTAGTAATTGCCCTATTTTGCCCCATTGAAAAGAGGCGCTAACAGGGCCCACGCCAGTTTCTCTATTTAAAAAAATTAATTCAAATTATGATGGGGCATTCAAATATAAATATCTGTTAATTATTATAAACACACTGTCGCTGTTTATATTTGAAATAATAAAATAATCCACACATATGAATATTATAAAATATGGTGGATTTTTGTGGAGGTTTGTCCCAAGTCAGGAATACATTCGAGATAGGGGAGAGTAGGGTAAAACCGGGTACTTTGTCTTTGATGGCATTTTGTGCAAAAACGAAAAGCTAAATACACAGAAAAAATTGGGGTTTCTATTAGAACCAATTTTTGGTTCCAAAGGAGCTGCAACAAAAAGGAACCTCTCTTGCTGAAAAGGAACCCAAAATGATAAATGGATTCGAAATGAACCCAAGTGTGGATTCAAATGGTTCTAATAGAGCCCTTTTCTCACTTCTGCCTTGACTCACTTCAAAGATGGCACAAGATTATGATGCACATTATGCTTTATAATTGGAATTGAATAATATTGCACTGGAAAAAATTTAATGAAGAAACTAAAATCATAGACATTAGTCATTCTTGAAAGGAAGATATCGCACATGAAATGTGACAGTTTTTAAGGTTATGTTGCAAATCCCAAGTTTTGCACTGCGCATGCCCGAAAAGCGCGGGACTATTCAAAATGATATAATATACACTTTCAATATTAGGTTAATATAAAATTTTTTCAAGAAGCTAGGTATTTCTATAATTCAATTTAATTTGTTTTAAAGAAGAATAAAAAAATTTTGTTAACATTTATCTGTATGACTGTTCATAGTATTTATTGATTTCAAATAGGCCCGCGCTTCTCGGCACATGCGCAGTTGAAAAACGTCGGCAACCGCCGATGGCCATCTATCGGATATGAACAAACTAAAAAGGAACCCTAAATAAGAGTTCCTTTAGAGCCTAAGTTCTAAATGATCCCAAGTTTCAATTGAGCCGCAGCATTACTGATCCCTCAGTTTTTTCTGTGTAGCTTTTATTTGAAGTGAGAAGTTTTCTGTTACTCTTTAGCTACAAGAAAGTGAATTCAAATGTGCAATGCAAAATTTTCTTCATATTAAAAAAAAATGTTTAAAAAAAAACGTGAAATGCCCGGTTTTGCCCCGTGGGTAGGGTAAAACCGGGTACCTATGAAAATAATTTGAAAAATTATTAAAATTAAGAAAAATTGAAATTATTGTAATCAAATATAATAAACATTGGTATGCTGAGTATCTTGGGTGCACTCACGAAGGTTTTAATATGATTAAGACTACGATATTCAGCATCCTAGATGTACTGACGATGGATTTAGCAGTAATCACACATGAATTCGCCCTGTTTGACATTGCTGCATGCTATTTAGGGCACACAGTGCAATTCTGAATTCACCCCTTAGTCGATACAGATTAGAGCTCATTCCAAAAAATGCAAGCTTCATCAGTGCCTGCTTCCGGTTCCTTTTCTGATGAAAAATCATCCTTCTTTCTCTTCTATGTCGTCGATGTCTTCGGTGCTTGAGGGCAGCTTTGCCTATCAGACTCACTTCTGTACATTAGTGGCATCATCAAATTGAAAAAGTTCATTATTAGAAATTATCAGAAAATGTATGAATAAATTCTGAAATTCAGATATCATGTAACATTTTTCATGATTATTTTCTCCTGTGTGACAGAAACCAATGTTTTTTTTTTGAAAGGGGGTTGTTACCGTCGATGATATAATACTCACATATAATAATAATGTACGATAACACTTATATAAAATTATAAACTACTTCTACGTTTTTTGATAGTTTTTTGCCACTTTATGGCACGTTGGGTAAGGCCCAGTACTACCCGGTCTTACCCCTACCATCAGTACCCGGTTTTGCCCCCACATGCAATAAATAACGAAACGTTGTGCTCACGTGGTTCTGAGCATAAACAAATGATGATAACTATTGCTATATACTCTATAATAAGTACGGAATCAAGTGTTCCACTTAGCTGTACAGTTTCTGTACGACTGGAAGAACCACGGTAACGTACTTGTCACCAAGAATTGTAACGTTCAACCACACAAAATTTGGTATTGTCTCCTGAGACAAAAAACACAGGTGACTAGACACTTTTTACGAAAATAAGGTCAGGGCATCTAATTAAACAAAATATATCAAACTAGACCCAGGGGGCAACACGATACACGAGATATAGGGGGTACCCGGTTTCACCCGCAACCCGGTTTTACCCTACTCTCCCCTACTCTGTTATGCCACAAATCTGTCATTGTCGCACTCGTCGAAAGTTTGGTCAACCTAACCAAGTTAAGATGTTTGGTGTTGTTGTTATATGTATCAATAATAGCAATATTCTTAATAAATACTTCTTTATAAATATTTTATACCCTAAGACATAATGAATAAAGAAAAGAAACCAGTGAAAAAAGTAGTCCTTCTTAATAATTATCTTAATTTCAAAGTGTAAGGCATACTTTGGAAAAACTGGACAGGCCCTGACAAGTTTGGCCTAAGTAGAGCAATGATCTGCAAAAGCGTTATACCCGACCAGGGTCACGCTGGAGGTAGGGAAAACTAGTTAGTGCCTTGCCAGGCCCACATTTAGATTCTGCACGGGTAACTGTATACACAACTTATGCAAAAGCGTCATTACATGATGTATACCTAACGATACAATGACTGGAATATAGGTGATGACATTGCATTCTCGAGCAACACTCGTCACTGGTTCTCCAACGTTACAAACAAGTTTCAAGTTCAAGGTTACGATGGCAAATACTACGTAGACTTTATGTATCCTGTCTCGATTAAAGTAGCCCAAATAATGAAAGTGAATTTAAAAAAAATGTAACAGTTGATATTTTAATCTATTAAGAACTTTCATTTTCAATTAAAAACAGATCAGTTGAATTAAAAAAGACAAATTTTCGAGAAAAAAATATTAAATCCTCAACAAAGATCGATTTTTAAGTCAATGAAGAGAAATGTTCCTTTATCCAAAATTAAAAACTTTGAACTAGGAACATCAATTTTGTGCTATTACAAGACAAATTCTCAACAAAATACATACTTTTTGAACCAGATAGTGGAATTTTCAAGCTAAAATGATGAGCTTTCTACAAAAATATTAAACTTTTGTTTAAATAATTACATTTTTAACCAGAAAGATTAATTTTTAACCAAAAAGAATAATTTACTATTGAAAAGAATAATTTACTATAAAAAAAGATGAATATCAAGAAAATACATGAATTTTTAACCAAATATTTGCGTTTTCAACCAAGAAGATTATTTTTTGCCGCAAATACGATTTTTTAGCAAAATACAATTCTAACTTAATATTTGAATTTTAAATCGAGAAAAGAAAGAAAGAAAAAGAATTTTCAACTAATTACAGACATTTTCAACCAAATAGTTGAATTTTAAACTACAAATGAAATGGTTTAATGTTCAATAAAAAAAATCAATTTTTAATTAGAGAGATGAACTTTTATATAAATTATAAAAATTCAACAACAAAAAATTAAACTAACGAAAGAGATGAATTTTCAAACCAAAAAGAAGAATTTTCAACAATAGAATTGAATTTTCAACCAGGAAAGATTGTTGAAAAAAATCCACAAAATTGTTGAATTATCAATAAATAAGTTCATTTTCTGCCAAAATAGTTCAATTTTCTACCCAAAGAGACGAATTTTCGGGTTGAAAAAATACAAATTTTCTATATGTACAAAAATTCAATATAAGTGAATTTGTTTCTAAAAATATCCATTCTTATTAAATATTAATTTCTTGTCTCACTATATTGTTCTTGAGATGCAAAGAAACGATCTGACAGAAATGAAACAATTTTTTGTGAAAAATACGATATGAGTGGATTTGCTTATAAAAATGGTTTATACCAATGGTAATTTTGGTTGAAAGGTAATATTTCTTATACTAATATCATTCTTGAGGAAAAAAAAGAAGTGACACGAAAAGAAGAATTTTCTATGTTAAAAAATGAAATGATCCCGTGGAAAATAACAATTTTCTTTGTTCAGAAATGCGATATAAGTGAATTTGTGTATAACAATAGAAATTGCTTGTTTTTTGGTTCAGAGTTAAGATTAATTATTACTTTTACGTAATTCAACGATGAAATCAGTATATATGATGCACTCCAATACTGAAAATGCAGAAAATGTTATTTATTACCCATCAATTTACTTATAACAATTACAGAAATTGAGGAATTTAATCTAATTATGAAAAATTGTCTTTCACAATGAGTATTGAGTGTGTGTGCTAATTTCATGTGTTTTTGAGAAAATATGAATGAACAGAGGTATGTAGTACAATCATAAACTAGCTGTGAATTCGATTTCGAGTGTTTCCACTTCGCTTGTATTTATAATTATATGGTGCTCATTTATTCACGAGCACTTTGCTTCCCGTTAGCAAATGTATTTGCTTCCTCATAGAGGAAGCATTAGTTATTTTTTTCAATAATAGATAAACCAAAGTCTTCATTTTGCTCAATTTAAAAATAGAAATTTACTAAAAATGAAAAATTACAAAATAATCCAAAAAATGTTTTAAATACAAAGACAAATCAGACAAATCAAATCTTGCGTTCGAAATAATGATTTTTTGAGCTGGAAAAGGGAAAGGAAAAGTTCTGTCGCACCCTATCCCTTTCCCAGCTTTATGATTTCTTCACAAAAATTGTCATAATATTACTCTATTTGAAAATTTATGATCAAAAAGTCTTTTTTATTCATGCATCAACTTTAAATTATGTCGATGAGAAGAACTTCCCTAATCTTCAATAAAGTGTATTATTATTATTATTATTATTATTATAGATCAATCGATTTGCCTCGAATCAAGAGATTTTTTCCGTTCTTGCATCAATTTTGCATTATGTTACTGAAAAAAGTTTTACTATGAAAAATCGTGTTTTCGAATATTATGCAATTTCCACAATTTCCATACTCTTCAACAAAATGTATTAATATTATAGGTCAATCGATTCGACTCGAATCAACAC